>RJWT010047391.1:0-11301 GCA_004365215.1 Cuniculus paca | reverse complement strand
TAATTTTACAGTATTTTCATCTGATGTTTTAGACTTTAATCTGCTTTAGGTTGATTATTTTATATATGGTAAATTAAGCCTTCAATTTCACTTATTTGTGTTTATGTATCCAGTTTTACAACAACTTTTATTGAAGAGATTGTCTTTTTTCTCTCATAAATTGTTGACATCTTTCTTTAAAATCAGTCTTAAATATGTGGGCTTATTTCTGGATTCTATATCTTTCCATTGCACAATATATCTTTCTAGCCAGTGCCATGCTATTTAAGCATGGTAATTCTGTAATATATTTTGCAACCATGTATTATGCTTTCTTCTTTTTGTTCCAATTGTTTGACTGTTTTCTATTTGGTTTCATACAAACTTTTGGGTTTTTTTTTTCTTTTTCCATGAATTATGGCATAGGAATTTAATGAAGATTGCATTGAATCTTTAGATTGTGTTGTTATATTAGGTTTATATTTTTTTCATTTATGCATATACTTTTATTTTTATTCAAATTATTATAGTTGATACAAAAGCATAAAGTTATCCATACTAATTGGTTTCCATATAATCTTTCAATACATTGATAGTCCAATATTTAAATATGATTATACATATTTACCTTCTTAAATAACTATCCTTTATGATGAATACATACTTTCTTCTAGGTTTTTGAAATATTAGTTTACATTATTGCTGTCTGTAGAAACTCTAAAGTTCTTTGCAATATTACATCAAAACTTCTTGCTTTTTTCTAGCTGTAAATTGATACTTTTTAGTCTCTGGTAACTATGCTTATTCTCATATTAAATATCTGAGCCCTGTTTTTTTATTTAATCTTTGTTGTCTGATTTATTAATTTTTATCACTATTCTTTAACAATCACTATTTCTAGCATTATGATCTTAATTTATTTTCCTTTTTCTTCACTTCTTTACCATTCCAATTTTAGTATTATTTCTACTTCATCACAAATGTCATTCTTTATTTTCTTAGTTTGTCCATTAGTTCATTTTCCCCACTGTTTCTTCTAGTTATACATATATATTTCATATTTTAGAAAATTTACCCTTAGTCTTTTTGCTGAAAGTTTCCCACTTATTACTGTGGTGAATAAAACTTATCTTGGAGTAATAACTCTTCTAGAGGTCAATGATTATAGAATCTCCTCTTCTTCTCTCTGTCTCTCTCTATGTACATTTTTTCTATAAAATGAGGCTGAATCAACAATATTAGTCTGATCTATGTCTTGTTTGTCATTTACTTACCAATCACAGGTGACAGTATACTTGAACATAGACCATGAAATATCTGAATGGCAATCTTATGAAATATATCTATTAATTGAATAATGCATTTATAATTAAAAACTATATAACCCAATATCATGTGTATTAGTAAGTGTTATGCTCTACATACTATTATTGCTTCTCATTTAATTTACTATAAACTCTGGGAAATAAAGTTTATGATAGACCTGAGATAATGTGATCAATAGAAAAAAAAATCACTGGAATTTGAAGTCAAACGATCTTGTGCTATAAGCTTTTTCATAGCCATTGATTTAATATTAATACCACACTAAATAAATTTTCCCTTTTATCCATTATCTACCAATTTGAAGGACAAAAATTGTAGAAGAACAAAAAATGTACAGGGCAATTGAAATTGAATATTGTCATTCCTAAATCTGCTATTAGCAGCTATATACTTCCTAAATAATATCAATGTCCCCTCACTTCAGACAAAATGGTTCATAAAACCAAACATAAACAAAAAAGAAAAGCATCCTCCCCCCCAAAAAAGTACAAATAAAACAAAGCAAACAGTTTAGTGGGTACATAATAAAGCCAAGGAATGGTACTAGGCAGATTAATAGCATGGGTATTAGTAAAGATATTGTAAAGCATCAAAAGAAAAAAATGTTTTGTGTTTCTTTGAGACATGTTCTCATTCTGTATTTCAGATGCCCTTAAACACCCTATGTGACCCAAGCTGACCTTCAACTTGCTGTGATCTTCCTGTCTAAGCCTTCCAAGGACTGGGATTACAGGTGTGTGCCCAGCTAGGGGTCAAAAATTTAAAGCCAATTTTAAGTGAAACATAACATATTAGTTTAAATGTGTACACTTCAAAAACATATCTAATTCCTGAGTAAGTATGGAAGGACAGTTTTAGCATTTACTTTAAAGGGAAATAGTTTTAAAAAATAGTTTTAAAAAATTTAGAAACCAATCATGTAGATAGGAACTCAGGCTCATTGGAAGATGAGGTAGAATATATCATTAGATAATAGGGGCATAACTGTGGGATTGCCTTGAGTATGCATAAAATCAAGGGAGAAAGAAATCACCTTGGAAGTTACAAGGATATTCATAGTGATGGCAAGCCCCAAGGCAATGTAAGGCATCAGACTTTGTTGTGTTCACACAGTTACTTCAAACGGTAGTTGTACATTCAGTGGCACAGAACAAATGAAGAGATCTGTTTTGACACTGAAAAATATGAGTTTTTATGAGAGGCAGTGTAATTCCATAAATTAACAAAAAATAGTTTTTTTTTTTAGAAATGAATGACAGAGTTCAGTACTTTATATGAGCATCCTGCCCAATGATAAAGTCTATTTTCTTTAAATATCAATTTTAAATGAAGCTGTGATGCAAAGTCTTCTGGGAAACAGAAAAACTAGGGCTGTTGTATGAGTGCAATTGTATGTTTGCAGTTATATATTTTTAACAACAAATGAAACTGTGAGAAATTTAGTATATATTTTTAATTCCAATAACAAAGAAAAAACATTCTTCCAGAATTAAATCAGCTTTAGGAAATATTATGCAATCAGTTTTTAGAAATATTTTAAAACTTGAATTGAGCTATACTTTACCAAAATCATTTAAATTAATATGTTTAGGAAAGCAAACATGTGTGGGCATTTTTGCATTCTACAGAAGTTGAATTGCCATTGTGGAAAAGAAACTATTCTTTGTTGATCTAAGTGTTTTTGGGTAAAATTACTATGCGTGTTTATAGTATTGGTAAAATAGAACTGAGCATTTTTCTTGATAAAATTTGTGGTAAACTGTTGGGTCTTCTGAAAATGCATCATTCATTTCCATCAAGAGTTTAATAAATTGCACTAAAAAAGTACATAACAAAGAAAACAACCTTATTCTGAGAATCATATATTTTGCATATCTCTTGAGCATACCATTAGAATAAATTCTAATTTTTTGGAATAAGTTATTATGCTTTTGTGTCATATTAGTGGACTTTGAATACGAAATCAACATATCTCACAGAATTTTCAAGAGTGTGTGCTATAAGAGATTTGGTTTCAAGATCAAGATATAGGCTTCCAAAATCACAATTATCAGATTTCAAAAAGGAAAATCTGATCATGACCTACTTAAGTGAGGGTAAAGAACTGATGAACAAGGATTATATGATCAATACAAGTGTTAGTTCCCTCATTGAAGTATGTGCTACTTCTTCCGGCATTCCTATTCAATACAACAAAAGCAGCAATGAATATTAAAAAATGACAAATCAGAAAGGAAATATACATATAAAATATTCCTTTGTTTAGTTTCTTTTTTAACTAATACATACTTGTAGTCTAGATCTGGATCATTACCCAAAATCCCATGTGGTGAAGACTTGTCTCCCACAAGCGGTACTGTTGGGAGGTGGTGGAACTTTTAACAGCTGGGCTTAGTGGAAAGAAGTCAGGTCACTGGGAGTGTACTCTTGAACGGTTTGTCTTTACCCTGGAACCTTCCTGTCTTTTTGCTTGCCAAACATCATGAGAAGAGCGACTTCTTCCATCATTTGCTCCTACCATGATATATTGCCACACATGGACCAATGTCTTTGATAACGTGAGACAAAGTAACTCTCTCCTCCACATCAGGTGATTACATCTATTATTTTATTACAGTGATGATAAACTGATCAACGCAATTTAAAAACATAAAATTGGTACACATCCATTGGGTACTGTGTGATGTTAAAATACATGTATGAAAGTTTTCATTCTTGTCTTCTAAACCATTTATCATTTCTTTTATGATGAAAACTTTTAAAATCATCCTGTCTAGCTTTCTGAAATGTGCAGTGTATTATCTCTAGTCACCCTACTTTACACAAGCACACCAGAACTTCTTACCCTTATCTAATTGTAATAGTATTTACTGGCAAACCTCTTACCATCGCTCCCTCACTTCTCCAAGGCTATGGGAAAATCTACTCTACTCAACTCTTCTATGAGAAGTACTTTTAATATTTTATGTAGGAGTGACATCATGTAGTACTTGTCTTTTGGTGCCTGGTTTATTTAAATTTACATAATGAACTCTAGTCTCATCCATAGTGTTTCATAGGAGAAGATTCCACATTTTTATGGGTGAATAATATTACATTGAATATGTGTACTACATTTTCTTTTTCTATGCAGCAGCTGATGGGTCCTTTCCATTTCTTGGCTATTGTGAATAGTGCTACAATGCACTTGGAGTACAGATGTTCCTTCAACATACTGATTTCATTTCCTTTGAGTAAATAACAGCATTGGGATTGTTGGATTATAGTAGTTGTTATTCTTTAAAGGTTTTGAGGATTGTCCATACTATATTCCAGAATGGGTATGCTCATTTTATTTCCCACAAACAGCCTTCCAGGTGCTGCTTTATCCCACTTCATCAGCAGTTATTTTTTATTTATTTATTTTTTTGATAATAGCTAATCTTCCTGGAACAAGGGGACTTAATTGTGTTCCAATTTGTTTTTCCCTGGTGATCAGTAATATTAAGCATTTTTCCACATGTGTTTCATTTGGTCATGTCTTTTTTGAGAAATATGTATCTAAGATTGTTGCCTATTTATACATCAGGTTTTAAATTTTTATTGGCATTGAAATTTTGCTATTTCTTATACATACTGGATATTAACACTTTATTAGATGTATAGTTTACAAATTTTTTCTTCCATTATGTGCCTTCCTTTTCATTTCATTCATTATTTCCTTGGTGTGCAGAATGCTTCTAGTTTGATATAATACCTATGAACTGTTTTTGCTTTTGTTTCCTGTTTTGGGTATCAAAGCCAAACAATTATTGACCATTCCAATGTCCTGCAACATTTAACATATTTTTCTAATAGCTTCAAATTGAGAAGAAAACACGATTTTCTTTAGTAACAAAAAAATAAAGTTGAAAAATTTTCAACATCAAATATATCACTTTTTGATTATTCTTTTCTCTTTTTTGCAATTCCATTTATTATTCAACCATTCACATTGTGATGAAATCTTATTCCCTTTTACTGCTTTAAAGTTTTGCTCTAAATTTAAGATAAATGACCCTTAATTATTATTACATATTTGCTACTAAGAAAATAGCTGTTGTATGTATGATATTTAAACTAATTCCAATGGTAAAACTCATATCATTGTAGTTATTGAAGGTCTTTAATGCCTTTCAGTTATATGCTAGAAATGTGAAATTTAACCTTAGATATTACTGGTTGATTTTGTTCTGTGTAGTCATACTGTTTTTCTCTCGTTTATATCTGTAATGGTCCTATTATTGATACATAAATTATACCACACATCTCTACTGAATAGTGCCCATGTTTTCTTTGAGCTGTTTTTAGATTTCACTGACTTTTAATTAGCTACAAGTTTCAGAGGCTTTAGTGAGTTTTTTCTTAGCTTTTTCCACCTGTTTTTAGATTTTGAACCTCTGAAATCATGGCATGGCTCATACATAGAACATATAATCAACTATGCTGGCTTATGCATCTTTCTTTCTTTCTTTCTTTCTTTCTTTCTTTCTTTCTTTCTTTCTTTCTTCTCCTAAAGTACTGAAGTCTATGTTAGATTCAAATCCTTTCAACTAATTAAATGAGGGATTTCATTCCATATTTTTGTTTTCTTAGTTCAATCTTTGGATTGCTTGAATATCTAATTATTTTTACCATCAAGAGAATCATTTCATATAGTAACAGGAATCTACCACTGGAATGGCATATATGATTTAACTTACTTTATTATGTTAAAATAATAATAAAACTATCAATTGACATTGGTTGCATATATTGCAACTTACAATATTTTTATGTTTTGCATTATTTCAGATTTAAGGAGTGCCATAAAGCAAAAGGGTCATTATTTTTAGCCACTTTTATCCTGTTTTATTTAAAAGAACATTAATATTCAGAGATGTAAGTGTATCTGTTGTCAGTCAACCAAGAACTTCATGGACAAACTTGAGTTTAAGAGTTGTCATCTGGTCTATTACCCCTTTTTTTATAAAAGATATTTTCCTGGATTATCATCCTTACAGTCCTCTGAGAAACACTGTACTATGTTATACTTTTCTCCTGTTCGTGTTACTCTGTTCTATATTTCTGCAATTGAGAAACAGAAAGAATTGAAAAACAGGATGATTGATCCAGACTGAGTTCATAGAATGAGATTTTGTCATTTTAAAATAAATCAAGCTCCTTTGGAGGAGATTGAGGAATTATTTTTTTGCATTCTGTTTACTTCAAGTTTCTGGGGGAAAAGAGAAGAAATTAAACCTTCTTATAAGGCAAATTGCCTTTTAATAAGAATTCATGTGTTATTTATGAACACATTTCAATTCTCTATTATTTGTCAAGTAATCTGAGAAATATGCTTGGCAGGAATATTAGAGGTTAAATAAATTAAAGTTGTACACTTTGAGAAAATTTCTAAATGTTATTTGATAACGACTCTAGGTTTTAAAACTAATTAATTAGTTAATTAATTCCTGGCAATATTAGGAATTATCACAGAGAGACTTGGAGTTTTTTCATGTGTATGTGTGAGATGAGTGAGAGAGAGACAGACAGACAGAGACAGAGACAGAGAAACAGAAACAGAGAGAAGGAGAGAAAGTATGAAAGTGAGAGACAGAGACAGAGAGCCATCAATTTGATTCAAGAAACCAACGAGGCAATACTCAGAGTAGTACTATTATTCTCAAGACTGACTTATTGCTTAGGATTGTTCTTTTTTTTTTTTGTACCAGAGATCGAACTCATGACCTCACATTTGCCAGGCAGTTGCTTATGCTGCTGAACTAAATCCTCAGCCCTAGGATTGTTCATTCTAACACTCCATAGAACTTCTAGTGAAATCAAGAATCTCTGAAGTTCAGGTTTGTAGAGAGAAATTGATAGCAGACAACTACAGTAGAAATACCACTGAAATTTAAGTCTTTTTACTGCCATTCCTTGTTTTTGTTTTTTAAAATAATATCATACTGTCTCTAAGTCATGGTGACCTCAAAGACTTCTCTAAGAACAATGAAACGAACATTATTTTAAAACTACAGCATCAGGTAAATGAATTGAAAATTCCTTTGTTATGCTGTGGAAAAATACACAAAGACTGCTCAAATGTGAAGAAACAAAGGTTATATTTATACAGAGGCTGCTACAACAAGGGAGTCAGCCACAATCGGTGTGCATTTTGGCAAAGACTGAAAGACGAGTGAGAAAGTTTTATGGCAGAAAAATGGGAAAGCTTTAGGAATAATTGGAAACTGTAGAAAAAGAGAAGACAGAGAGAGAGAGACAGACAGAGAGAGAGACAGAGACAGAGAGACAAAGAGACAGAGAGACAGAGAGAGAGTGAAAGAGGCATGGTGGTTCATGCCTGTAATTCCTGCACTCAGGAGGCAGAGGCAGGAGAATCGCTGTGAACTTGAGACAAGTCTGGATTACATAGAGTTCAGGTCAGCTTGAACTACATAGAAAGACCCCCTATCAAAATTAAATTAAATTAAATTAAATTAAATTAAATTAAATTAAGGAGGAGAATATAGTCAGCCTAATTGGAAGTAGAGAATCCAATATGTTTGCTTCGAAGAGTGTATTTGTCTTTCTAAAGTGGAAACTGGCCAAATACAAAGGGTCCTGTCAGCTATTAATGAAGTCCTGGCCATTCTGAGTTGTTGAGTTTTTGACCGTTTGCTGCAGATGAAAATCTTACTTCCCACTATGAGTGTTAAAAATAGTGGATTAGTGTTTTTGGTTTATTGCTTCAGGTTGTGAATCAGATTTCCATTATCATTTATAGTCTGGTTATTGACCACTTTCACATTCAGTCTCCTTTCTGCTTTTAAGCTCTCACAAAAGTGTGAACAATAAAACTGCAAATTCAGATGTTTGCTACTCAGAAATTTTTTAGTTATCTTCATAGTCAACTGTGTTGTAGGATAATCTTAATTCTTTTTGTTGTTGAGTGTTGAGTGTCTGACAGGGAGTGGCTAATCTAAGAAGCATCTAAGTGTGTGCACAAAAATACACCAGTAGCTTGAACACGATGACAGAAGCAAACACAATTAATTGTCCCCGTATCATGCTTCAATCTCATTTGCCTAACTCACACCAAAAGAACTAATCCCAGAGGACTTAAGAATCAAATAATAATAATAACAATAATAATAATAATAATAATTTCCCCTTAGGGCAATGCACAGCCTGTTTTATCTTTCTTACTTCATTGATTAAAGCACAAGAATTATAGTAATGGCCCAAATGCCAGCATAACTAGCTGACAAGAATTCTAAAACAAACCAGTTGTTCATCTCCACTTCATCACTACACATGCATTATATCTAGTGAAGAGGTGGTATCATTAATAACTTCTCTTACACTTATTGAGACTTTGTAGTAGCAGTTTTTATTTGAGTGATGTCCACCAATGGAAATATGGCTCTAATTTCCTAAATAGTGAGTAGGTAATTATCACAGTGTCTATGTTTGACTGATCAAGAGTGGCTTCACATTTGAGCTCTTGTCTAAACTGGAGTTTCCAGTATTAGAAATTGATAGACCTTAAACAAGGGTCTTTTGGTACACATAAAACTTAGAAGACTATTTCTGAAACATGCAAAATATCAACTGGAGACAACAGGATCTCTATTAGTTCTGTGTTATTTATCTGATTACTACATGAAGGTCTTTGAATTTGAAATTATGTATACCTTGATCTGTAGATAGTAATCATTGTTTTTATGGCTGGGAGAGAGAAATACTATTAATTTACTCAGTTGCTCAGATGGTTACAAATAGAAACACCATCAACTATACTTCTCAGTTGCCCAAATGAGAAAACTGGCATGGTCCTGAGATTTTGTCTTGTGGTCTAGTAATAGACAGTATGTTCAGCAATTCACAAGAGTAAAACAACTGACTACTTTGGGGAACAATATATAGTTCTTATTAAGACAAATATGTTTTGACCAATGAGTTTTATTAAGGAAAGAGGGTTAAAAAAAAAGAACAAGAGTCATTATTGGTGGATGTCTTACTCTTTTTCCTGTTGCTCTAACTGAATAACTCAGAGTAGTTAATGTATAAAGAGTATAGTTTTTCAGCTTGTAGTTATGAACTTGAAACGTGCATGATCTAGGAGCAGCGTCTGGGAAAGCCCTTGTTGATAACTGCTTCAGTGTTCTACGTTGGTGCAAAGCATCATATGACAACAGGCATGTACAAGAGACAAGGAAATGTGACTTTTATGACAATTCCAGTTTTAAGATCACCTATTAGCAACTATTCCATTTGCCCATAAATGAATTAATCTATTTGTGAGGCTAGAGTCATCATGACCCAATCACTCCTTAAGCGTTTTCCCTCTCTCACCTCCTGACACCCTACTTAAATGAGTAAATTTTAATGTGAGTTTTAGTGGGGCAAATTATACCCTAACCACAGAAAGGTGTCTAAGGAAAATAAAAATAATAATAGTAAACATAGAGATTTTTAGAACACAGGAATAAGGTAGTGGTTTGAGCCTGATATGATGAATGTAGTCTGTCTGCTATCCATCACTTTGGCTTGTGTCATTGTTCCACCAGACCTCTGCTTCTGGAGATCAGTTGCTTCTAGAGATAAAACTGCTTTTGGAGAAATGGTCAGTTTGAGGTGCCCTATTGCAAGTGCCTTATAAATGTGTGAAATTTTGAACTGTTTTTTTATTTATTTGTGAAACATGAACCCAAGTGTTGATTTACTAGGCATTTACTAGCATATGTTTTCATATCAATACCAGAATAGATGATAAAGCCTTTTATACTACAGATCAAAAACACTTTTATTATTATGTCTTCCAAAAGATAAAATATCCTGATCAAACATTATGAATGGGTTGTGTAAGAGGATAATTTAGGAAAATGGACTTTACCTCCTGGTGTTATGACTGTGTGCAGTATAAAATTTCCTGTCAATATTTTGCCACCTCTATGTGAAGTGAAGCAGCATATGGTATTTTATCGGTGCAATCCCAAGACATACAGGCCTTTAGATTCCCAGTGTACAGTGGGATAAATGATTTGTCTCTTGGAGAAATGACCTAAAGTGAATGGGAGTAGCTTTCACTAAATAAGCCCAGGCATTTATGAAAATTTTGCTAAATTCAATTTGAGAATTTCATTCACCCTTAACCTTTCAGAAGATTGTGTTTATAAGAGAAGTGGAGTTTTGGATTAACAGATAGTGCTTTATAGATGTTTTGTATAACGGTTCCTGTAAAGTGTGTGTCTTAAGCATTTAGCAAAAAAGTTGCAGTTTCAAACACAAAATCAAGCAGGTTTTTTAGGGACATTAGTGTTGAGGGTTTTTTATGGGTACACTGTTTAACCCATACTGACACAAGACATACAATAACTAAAAACCTTCAAATGCGAGGGTGTTGATATGATTATTAATGATATGTGTCAAAATGAATAAGGATAAAGGATATGCAGATAGCTGGTGAAAACTATTTTTGGGTGTGCCTGTGAGGGTGTTTCTAGAAGAGATGAGCACTTAAATCCATAGAATGAGTAAAGAAAATTCACCCTACAATGTAGATGGGAACTAGTCCATAAAGAATAGTCCAAACAGAACAAAGAGAGAGAAGAGTGAATTTACTCTCAAGTTTTGAGCCAGGATATGTTTACTATCCTATCTTTGGATGATAGATGCCCTGATTCTCAAGTTTTCAGACATTAGGACTTAAACCAGGAATCTTCCTAACCCTCACATTCTACTTTTGAGAACACTGAACTTGGGCTGACTACATCATGAGCTTTCGTTTATAACCACATCACATATATCCTATTATGAGACTTCTTGGCCTCCATTATTATTTGGGAAAATGTACACTGTTCCTATATGCATGTATATTTCTCATTTTCTTTCTCTGGAGAGCGTTCATGGCTGGTTGATGGATCAACCATATGATGCTTTCCAAAAGACTCTTGAGGTCCTACTTCATGATCATTTTTCACCTCCACAGTTTGT
>RJWT010047390.1:0-11307 GCA_004365215.1 Cuniculus paca | reverse complement strand
ACCAACTAGTTTGATTTCTACAAATGAATATAGAACCCAGATGTGGATATATAGAATCCAAGGTATAAGACGGTTTTTAATGAGAAAGGCTTCTTCAAAACTATACAACCTTTTTTTCAAAGCTGCACATCTTTACCTATCAACTGGGACACTGTCCAAGTTCTTCAGATTTTTATGTAGGATTCAAATACATCCCCATTATTATCATCTCTCATGAGGTCATCAGCTCTCCTTGAAGAAAACATTATTGATTGTTTTGAGAATCCATGCTCTGTTCTTTCTTCAAATAGCTTTCATAGTTTAATTTACATATCTGCCTCCTTGCCTCATGCACCCTTGAGCTAAACCGACTCAGAGTCCCCAAACTCAGAGGTCGATCATGATTGATTCAAGGAAGCAAATATTCTATTCCCTTAACCACAGTTATAAGTGTATTGTTGGGCATGTGACTTAAACAATTCAATCAGGATGAATGTAAGTATTTTTGGGTAGATATTTAGATGAAAGTTTTTTCTCCCACTGGAATAAACAAGCAAAGATTTATCATGTACTAGATAAAGAAAACTTATAGCAGCTGCCCCTACCTCCATGTGGCTAATAAGCTTAATGCCACAGAACACAGAACAGAACCATAAAGTCTTGCAAATGCCCAAACCTGAAATCTGTTCTACTTCTGTCTTTTCTGCTAATTGAGCCAATAAATTTCCTTGTTTACATTTCAGCAACCTAATTTCAAGCAGTTGTTTCTATTACTTATACCTCCTCAGCATATATTAATCCACAACCTAATTTTAAAATGTAAACTCTGGGTGAGAGAAGAGGCACAGTGCAGTATATCTCAGGCTGAGTAGTTGGCTATCCTGATTATGAGTTGAAAAAAATGTTTGTTAAACTATTAGTTGTGATGTAAATATCCTCTGTTCACAAACATGCCTTTCTCCCAAAGAGTAAACCATCCTCTCTCTTCAGGTCTCCTCTATTTGTGTCTGGGTGCTCCTGGGAATTAGGCAAGTTCACTAAACTGGCACCTCTCAAAGAAGAATTTTAGATAATACTGTGGCTTCAACTACCTATGCACTACACCCTTAAAACATGTAATATTTAGCAATTTCTATCCTCAGCTTTGAGTTTTAGCTGCTATTTCAAGATGACATAGAAATCTCATTTATTGCACATTTGTATTACACCAATAGCCAAACCTGTAGCTATACCAGTACCTTCATCTACAATATCGGTACATTTATATATCATATATCCATATACATGCCTGTGTCTACATCTCCTTACATATATGTAGCAATATCCACGTATGTGTCTAAGTACATCCAGCTGCATATGTAATACTTTATTTTTGTAACAGAGTTATTATAATGATTAAATGAGTTAATACATGCAGGTGCTCAGTAAATATTTGTTGCATGAAAAAAGTTTCCACATCATTTTAAGTTTTCAAAAAATGCTAGGCATTCCTATTTGTGCTTATTATAATAAAGCTAGTATCAATAGAAAATCTCAATTTAAGCTTGCTTACCATTAGGAAGTTGTAAGATGACTACCAATGGCAATCAGAACTCTGTATTTTCTTGCTTATATGCACTTCAAAAGAAAAGAATATTCTTTCCAAGCACAAGAAATAAGTCTTTTCCTTCTCAAGGTCTTTTTTCTTGGCCTGTTTCTTTTCATGCCCATATGACAAGCTGTATCCAATTTAAGAAGGATTTTTTAAATGCTGATGAGCTTACAGAAATTCAAGGAAGCTTGAGGACAAAGCTTAAAAGCAAACCACAAAACTTCTTCATGGAGATGTTCCTACCACTAAGCATTAGACCCTCTATTCTAGAGAATGGTGGGAAACAGTTAATCAGATTAGTAATGCTTGCAACATTTTTCCATACATAGCTTCAAAGCAGGTTGAGAAAGTAAGTATATGACACATGACGAATTTATAGTGGGGTGTGGGCTCAGACCTCTCACCAAGACTATTACGGCAGGAATGTCCAGACACACAGAGATTCAGAGAGTTGGCAGCCAGTAAGGTCCACTATGTGACTGTTATTAGAGCGTCTGTCATTTGAGCCTCCCATGTGCTATGGCTCTCCCCAGGGAAAAGCGGGGTGAAAACAAAACTGAAAGGGCTAGTCCAGCATTCTCTGTAGCACTTCAGTATTCAAACAAAAGTGAAAGAAACTTCCCATCAGGTAGCAGCAGGTTGCTGCACTGTGCATTTCTGGTTCAGCAGAATCAGGTAGCATTTCTGGAAGATACCCAGCTTGAAGCAGTGGAGTCAGAGTTTAAGTCAAAAGACACTGCACGTCTAATCTCTGTTAGGGCAAAGGCTAGTGTAGAGTTATCAGGACAAGCATGACTCAGCCAGCAGCAAAGGCAGCGACACAGCTTATCCAGCAACAGAGACAGGCAGCAATAATCAGAACACGTTCCCAGGAGCATTAAAAGTACCTCTGTGAATGCCAGAATACTTTTTTTAAAAAAAGGAAAGCTTACAAGACACTAAAATCTCCAAGTCAGGATTTGAAACCAGCAGGAACTAAGTATTAATGTTAAAATCAACTATCTCAGGAACATATGAATCACATATGTGACAAGGGAAACATCTGGCATTTTATTTCCTGGAATTGAAGCTTTTAAGAGAAGGAAAAGGGAGCACTTTCACTCACCAGTTTGTTTCTTTTTTTCTACTGTGGAACACGTGAGGTAGCTTTCCTGGAAGGCTTCGTCACCAAATTTTTGCAAGGTTGCTTTCCTCTAGACTTAAAAATCTCAGCAACTCAAGACATTCTCAGAGCCATCTGATGTGCTACCCCAAACTATAATTGCTTCACTCTGCTCAACACTCTTCTATTTCTTAGGTTTATTGACTGTCCCTGCCTCAGTATTTACCAGAAAATTAACTCCATAAGAACAGTGATCTTCTACATCTTACTCATAAATTACTGCAGGTTTAAGACAATAAATGGCACATATGGTAGACAATCCACAAATATTTGTTGAATGAGTGTTAAGATCTGGCTTCTCACAGAGCTGAGGTCATTTGACACTATTACATAAAAATTCAAAGTTTTTCTCTGCAAAACTTTATTTCAATTCAAACAACATTATCTCTCATTTTAAGAAGTTTTTATAAAAAATCCCTTACACCTTTGTGCCTGAAATAATCCTCTGGACAACTGTGTCTAGTTGTCCCTGCTCCAGAAACATACTTCACCCAATCTTTCTGGTTTATCTAATCTTTCAAGAAGGAAAGTGAAAGAAGTAACATCAGAAAAAACACCTGAGAGTAAGCCAGAATAACAATGGAAAAACTGGGAACTGTGCAGGCACAAGATAGCATTGGTTTATCAAATATTTTTAGGAGCCACAGTTAGAACTCCCATTAGAATTAGCCAACAGTCCCTAAAAATGAAAAAAGAAATGAAGTCATTTGGGCTATGCATTATGTGTAACAAATGATGTGAAGAAGCCAGGAATTCCTGGCACTAAGTCTGGAAAGTTAGTTTTCAACCAGTGTCTCTTTGAAGTGTGACTTTTTGAAGGTCCAGTCTCTCGCCACCCTCCACAGCAAGGAAACATATAGAGTGGGGTGTAAATCTGAGCACTGGTTTTGGAACTAGAACTGAGTGTGAATTCTAACCATCCCAAACAAAATAACCTTTCAGAATAACTTTTCACTTAGGAAAATCGGTAAAATATCAGTTATAATTAATACTGTTTCCTAGGATTATTGTGAGGACTAATGTAATGTGTTAACTGACTTTATTGCTAATCATTTCAAATACATACAAGTATCAAGTCATTGCATTTTACACTTTAAATTTATATGATTTTATATGTAAGTTGTATCTCGACAAAGCAGGAAAACAAGCAAAGTCAGTAGGCAAAAACATAAATATGGGTCAAAAGATTGATTAATATACACAAAGTCATTACAGCAGTTCTCCACATAATTAATTGTTAGTCATTCATTCAACATATATCTAAATGCATTATTATTAAAATTGTCTACATCTTTTCAAAGTAGCGGAGCTGCCTACTTAATTCAAAAGGTAAACAGTTATTGTTACTTTCGCCGGTCACTGTGCTAAGCACTTAACAAGTGTCTTAGTTATTTTCTTATTGCTGAGACAAAATTCCCAACATCCAAAATTAAAGGAGGGAAGGTTTATTTATCTCACATTTGAGTTTCAGTTCATAATTGGCTGGTTCCAAGGCAGGGTGGCATTGTAGGGGGACATCACAGAGGAGAAACAGTTTCATGCTGCAGCAAGCGCAATAGCAGCTCTCTTTCTGTCCCTTTTATTACATGCCCTCAGGGTAGATAGCACTCACACCCATTATCCACACTCAGACCAATGCCAAACCAATCAATGAACTACTTTAGCAATCACAAACACTTATTCCAGCATCACATGCTCTAGACCCAGCCACGTCTGAAAAAGCCCCACCTATGACAGTGTGAGGCTTTGGAGGGACACTTAGACACAGGCCATAACAACAAGGATGATCGTTTTTATATTTCACAATAACCCTATAGGAGGAATTATTATTGCCCATATTACACATGAAAAAAGTCAGAAGTAACCCAAACTAAATACTCAGGTATAATACAGCTGTTTAAGTCCTTTGCAAGATGATACTGTTCTCTCCTAGAAAACAAGTAGTAATCGTGGTGTTGACAGACTGGAGATTTGTTGCCCTTGTAAGTCTCAAGAATCTGCTTTTTACCTGGAAACATTTTTTTTTCTTCTTCTTGACAGGGTCTCTTACAAACTGAGATGTTGAAAACCCTGGCACTGAAAGCTCAAGAGAACAGATTTCACTCATTACCCATATAACCAGGAGTTGAGTATACATTAAACTTGCTTAAGACAAAGACACAAATGTACAACAATGTCTGATCCCACTGTTCTGTTTGATTTCAGGACTTCAGCTTTTTTGTTTTGGTTTTTGTTTGCATTTGTGCTCCACAGAATACCTTTTATGGTGCTTAATGCTGCTAAGTACACTATGGTATTTGTTTTGGTACCTACTTCAGATTTCAAGGAATATACATAAACTCAGAAAGTGTTAGGTCTGAAGTAGACCTTAGAAATCATCTATCTAGTCCAATAACCACTTACAAATGACTGAATAACTAAAGGAATCCTTTTCTCAACCACAACTCCATTTTCACATTGTATATACTTAGCTTCCACTTAATATTTCTTCAAACAAAATTCCACTGAGAATATGTGTATGTTTACATTACACCATTGAGCTAAACCAATAAGAAAATTATATTCACTCATTTTCATTCATGTATGCATTCAATCTAGCCCCACCATGTTCCATAGTTTCTACCAGCCAGCAGAGAAGAAGAAAAACACACTATCTTAGCCTCATGAAGCTCACATTCTTGTCAGAGAGGCAGAGAGAGATGACCACATCCAGTGAAGGAAATCTCTAGCAGAGGCTTGAGGAGGGGAATGTGAGGACATAGTGGAGAGGAACTGGGACAAGGTTTCGGAGAGGAGGTGATCTAGGGCTGTGTTTCTTAAGTGGGATGAGGGAAGTAGGAGAATTATAGAGAAAAACATCAGTAAATGCTAGAAAAAGAAAAAACACCTTTTTGCAGGCAGCCAGCGCAGGCAGGGATATGCAGCCAGAACCATCCCTGCACACCACTGTCACCACCAGAAGTTTTGCTTCCTGCCAGCGGCCAGCACAGGAAGGAAGACACAGCCAAATACACTCTGTGAACCACAGGCCAAGAGACCCTTGCTTCCTTCGGGCAACCAGCATCCACTGGAAGAATCAGACAAACACAACCTTGTGCACCTGCCACCACTGGGGGATTCCTAGTGTAGACACGCAGGTTGAAAGAAGCAGCCCTACCACCGTGCAACCCTTGCCATCAAGGAAGCCTCAGTGCAGCTGTATAGGTTTCGAGAAGCCCACCCCATGCCCTTCTACCTCCCTGGGAACCTGGTTCAGAGAAACCCAGGTGCCTGCCCAATTCCCCTACACTGAGGAAGGGCAGCCAACATGGGAAGTGCCCAAGACTCCACAACTTGCTTGTTGGGAGGAACCCAGGAGAATGTCAAGATGAAGGAGCAAAAGGCAATCTCAGACCTCCAGCCAACACAGAACAAGTCTGGGAGATACAGTCATAGAAGAAATTGGAAGTCACACACCTGAAATCTCTGAGAGGATAGCAACTGAAGTAAAGAAACAGCTTCATGAAACTGTAAAAGTAATCAGATCAGAAATAATGTCTCAAATAAAAGAAGAAATCACAAACATAATGAAAGAATTGCTGAGCATATCTAAAGAAGACATAGAGGAAAAACAGGAGCATAGGAAAATGATGGAAACCTTGAATAAACAATATAGGAAGGATTTACAATGCATGAAACAGATTCAAAGAGATATCCAGGAAATTAACAAGTCAATCAAAAGCCGACAAAACTGCTTGAAAGAGACTGAAGCTAGACTTTCAGACCTTAAAGACAGGATTGCAGCCAGTGATCATGAAAGGAAAGATATCTTAAAAATAACAAGGAACCAGGAAATAACAATTCAATGACTGAAAGATGATGTGAAGAAAAACAATTTAAGAGTGATAGGTATCAGCAAAGAAGCAGGGGTCAACAAAAATGAATTAAAAAGACTATAGAAGTAATAGCAGAAAACTTCCCAAACATGGGAAAAGGATCTGGCATACACATAAGCAAGGCATATGGAACTCCAACTAGCCATAACCAAAGTAAATCTACACTCAGACATATAATAATCAAGATCCCAGAAATTCAGCACAAGAACAGAGTTTTAAAAGCTGTTAGAAGAAACAGATCACCTATAAGGGAAAACCAATCAGAATCACAGCAGCCTTGTAAACACAAACCATCAAGTCAAGAAAAGTTTGGAGTGAAGTGTTTCAAATCCTGAAAGAAAACAACTTCCAACCCAGATTGATGTACCCTGCAAAACTATCTTTCCTAATTGATGAAAAAATAAGATACTTCCATGATAAAGAACAATTGAAGAAATTCGTGACCACCAAACCAACACTACAGAGAGTGCTGAAGGATATACTAGAGACAGATAAAGATGACCATGGTTCCAGGAACAGCAGCAAAGGAGGATCACCAAACAGGACAGGCAATTGAATGAAGGGGACAAGGCCAACAGCAGGAGGATAGCATGACAGAGATGAACCAATGCATGCCAGTTGTAACCATTAATCTAGATGATTTAATTCACTAATAAAAAGAAACACAGGCAGAATAGATCAAGAAAAAAGATTTATCAATACACTGCATACAAGAAACACATTTAACTTGAAAGGAAATTCATAGACTGAAAATCAAAGAAGAGAAAACAATTGCATCATGTGACAGGAGAGCAGAAAAAAGCAAGGATAACTTGCCCATCAACCACAGACTGGATAAGAAAAATATAGTATTTTCATACAATGGAAAGCTAGCCAGCTATAAAGTAAGATAATCTCGAGGCTCTTATAAGGTAAATGGATGCAACTGGAGATCATGCTCATGAGTGAAATGGTTTGGACTCATACAGGTGAACACCGAGTTATCTCCCTAGCATAAAAAAACTGAGTTAGTGGGATCCAAAAAGCATAATAGATATTATGATAGTGATAGGGGAGGAAACACCTAAAAAGGAAAAGTGGTAACCACTATTAATTTCCTATTACCTTGTTTTGAATTCTTGTATTGTTTTAATAATTTTGTTAGGTTTGGTTTTATTCTGTCTTGTTTTGTTAGATTTTACTGTGTCTGATGGTATGGGCAGCTATTTTGAAGATAATGGGATGTATTATGGTAACCATTGTTGATTTCCTATTATCCTGTTTTGAAGTCCTGTAATGCTTTCATTCTCTTAATTGGTTTTATTCCATTTTGTTTTGTTTGATTTTATTGTGTGTGAAGATATGGACAGCTATTTTGAAGAAAATGAGAGACATGATATTAGCCATTGCTGATTTCCTGTCGTCTTGTTTTGAGGTCCTGTATTGCTTGCAGTGTTATGTTCTGATTTGCTTTATTCTGTTTTGTTTTATTTTCTTTAAAATAGAAAAAGAAATAAAATAAAAAGAAGAAAAAGAGAAAACAAGACACCCTAGAATGGGAAATAATTGGTACATCTGGACTTTGAAAACCACTGCATATGGCAGGCCCTCAATAAATAGCTAGTTAATTAATTAACCAAGAAATTATTCTGGAGGAAATAAAGTTATCAAAGTCAGTTCATGAAGGAGATTATAGGACTATTCAAGGTATTAAGATTTTATTCTCTACAGTAGAAATTGAAAATGTAAATGTCTATAGAGATCTTGTAGAAAATATAAGTAAAGGGAGCCAGATGTAAAACGACTGTAATTATGGGTATATCTTACTCAGATATTAAACAAGTTACTATCAGCACATAGATATCTAACACATAATCCTGCCTATTAGGTTAGACAAATAAATAAGTCCCAAGATATAAACAATGACTGTCTCCATTCATAAACCAATTACAATGTAATTACACAGGATGAGCTTATTTAATTCCATGGGAGTGAAGCAGGATGGTATTACCAATGAGACTGTATTTAAGGTAGATTCAAGAGATAAGTAGAAGTTCATCTATTTCCAGATACACTAAATATACTCCTTTCAGTCCAATCAAGTTGTCTCAACAACACTCTACACTCCACTGTCCTTTCCCAACTCTTCTACTTTGCCTGGCATGCCCTGCCTTCCTTCTTTACTTATCCAATTCCTATTGACCCCTAAGGGCCCAATTCAGGTAGATTTTTCTCATATATAAAATCCATGAAGACTACCTGGTACCAAATGATAACTGAGAATGTGATTAATCACATCAGAAGTCTGAAACAAGTAAGACATGAAAGAGTACACTGTGCTCAAGAAACATGTTATTAAGTGTAGTAAGAAAGTTACTACTTTGGGAGCAAGATCAAGAACTAATCAGATCTGTGACCTCAGACAGATAGTTTAGCCTCTGTTTTTCTCAGTGTCCTTAGCTATAAATTGAAGCAGTATCCTTATGGACATTTCCATTCTAAGATTATGAGTTTGTGATTTTGAGCAATAATTTTATCACTTTCTTATGACCATCATAGGATTTTCACAATGCTATTAAAGGTTTCCTTATGTAACAAGTTAAATGAAAAACACTAATCATTGGTAGCAGTACTTAACTGTGTCCTCCCCATGCCATTATAAATATCATATATTTCCTACCTTCATTTTAGTAAATTGTATAGGTCACAGATTTATTGAGATAAATTCAGCTCTCACGTCACTGTGTTACTACTTTGGTCATCTCCTGTTACTCAGATGATCTAAAACTAGATCATCTGTGGTTATTTCTCTGGATCAGAATTTCAAAGCAGTGAGAAAATAGGGGGTAAAGAGAGTGTGGATGCTTAATGTTAAGATTGAAGAAACACTGCCCATGGAAACAACATGCAGAAATTAAAGAATCTATGAAATTAAACAAAAATAAGTTATTTTTATGTTCTTTTGCTTATAAATTAGAGGCATTATTTGTTATAAATAGGCAGCAGATTATTAAATACTATATTTTAAAATAATGGATTATGAATTACTTATAGCTATTTACAAAATAAAAAATAGGAAAGTATTTTATCACCATCTCATCATCTACCATTTTCAGTTTACCTCATTCCAATTTTCTGTATTAGTTGTACTTTGGTTCTAAGCAAAACAACCAGCTCTGGTTGGATTTAAGCAAAAAGTTAACATTATGAAAGTACACTAAATTATATTAGAGATTCCAAGGAGAAAGCAGGTGATAGGGACCAGATCACTTCCAGGAAACTTAGCAGTGGAACTTTATGGGACTTCTCAAAACAGAATTATTCTGACTTTAGCTCCAGTAACCTTCAACCTGAATCTTTCCTCAAACGCCCTATCTCAGTCACTTTTCTCGTTGCTCAGACAAAACACTTGACACCCAAAGTTAAAGGGGGAAAGGTTTATTTAGCTCACAATATTTGTAGAAGTTTTAGTCCATAATCAGCTGGCTCCCCAGCAGAGTGGCATATGATAAAGGGGCAACAGTTCATGTTGGCAGAAAACAACAAAAGCAACAAAGGGGAGGGGGAGACAGCCTCCTTGTGTCCCTTATAGTGTATGTAGGCTACCCACCCTAGGGCAGGTGAACCACTCACACCCTTAATTGCAGCATTAGACATGAATAAATCACAAATCCTAGATTTAGCCACCTCTGAAAAGTCTGCCCTCCATGACTGCATGAGGCTTTGGGGGGACATCTAGATACAAATGATAACACAACCCAATGTTAACTCCTAGGAAAGAGCATGTGTTGGATACCAATTTGAATCAAATGCTCTACTTGAACACAATCAACTATGATGAAAAACATGATTCAAGAGTGATATATTATGAATAGCCACCAGAGGCCAGGCCCCAGAGAGATCAATTTCAGAGAAGGAGGAAATATTGTGGTCTAGGAAGACACCTCAACAGATGCCTATCAACTTCGTATGCTTTTTGTCTCCTGTTGTGTTTGCCTCTTCTTCCTTGCACTACCACCTCCAGTTATCAATATCTATATATATGATTTTAAAAATTATACCTTGAGTGAGCTTTAAATGCCCTCCAAGAGATAATTATATAAAATTAATGAAAAAAGCAGAAAAAATAATATTTTGTTATTCTATATATTAAGATGTAAACAATTCATTTGGATTGTACACACGGAGGCATCAAGGAGCTGAACTTAATAAAAAGACTAGCTATCAAAAATGTTCTATATTCTTACTTTGAACAACCACAGGAAAGTCTTTCTTGATTCCTAAAACTATGTAGTTATTTCTTAAAATAAAAGCTAGACATTTATCAATACAAGACATTCTGGAAGATAAATGCATATTCTGTTATGCTCTGCCCAGTCTATGAAAGAAGTTCCTTGTGGGCAATTTCAACAACCTTTCCTTTGTCCTCCTAGCTATTGTAACTGTACCCTCTAATTTCCTGAAAGTTTAATTTTCTTTGGCTTTCTAGATATTGAACTAACAGGTTTTAGTTATCACAAGTCTCTTTTGCTACCACTGTCAGTCCTTTCCATAATCAATAGCAATTTTCCAAGGCCCCTTTTTCTTTGCTGTACTTTTCTTATTCACAAAACTCAAGTACATAATTGCCACATGAAGGTCAAGACCGCCAAGTTGATACTGAAAAGTGTTTTAGTTCCTTGTTTCTATACAACTCTATTTCCCATGCTTCACTCTTACTG
>RJWT010047389.1:0-11305 GCA_004365215.1 Cuniculus paca | reverse complement strand
CAGATCATGAAAGAAGAAACCGATGCTGCAAATGTTCTAATTTAGAAGTTTTTCCCATTTATCCCAGACCAAACAAGAGAGATATATAAGCAGCAAAACCAGGTCATTGTAGGACCACCCAATTTTGACTCAATGATTAAAAGGAGCCTTAGGAAGAAGTCTATCTTTTCCCTAGGACTCTGTGTACTGTTACTGAACTTAATGATGAACAAGAAGCTCATTGTTGAATACAGAGCTCTCTTGACAAAGCCAACACTGACTTTCTTCCTCATTTAATAAAATATTTCTAATACTACTAATTTCTTTCAGTTCACTGAAAAGAACCATTTGTGCTTATAGTGCTTTATCAACTTTCCATGCCTATATCTTGAAATCTGAGCAACTACTTTGAAGATAACGATACACAATGTATTAATCACTGCTAATTTGCTAATATCTTGATATGAAATTCTGTATCATTGTTTTTACTTTTTCTCTTTAAAATAAGTAAATCCAATAAAGTATTTTTCTTTTCTTTTCTTTTTTGGTACTAGGAATTGAACTGAGGACCTTGTGCTTGCCAGGCAGGTGCTGTGCTGCTGAGCTAAATCCCCAGCCCCATTATTTCTCTGGAAGTGTTGAAAACCATAACTCTTTGCCAACATCATATTTGATTTTTTTCTTTAAAAACTGCTCAAATGAAAAGCTCTTCAGCATATGCAAAAAATGATGTAATAATTTGTATTATGTAGGGAATGCTTGACTTAGGCCTTGTTTATTAGCTCTTTTAATACACACACACACACACACACACACACACACACACACAAACTCCTGCAAGATGGACATGCTACTTGCAGACCTTTGTTTGTAGATGAAGAAGATGAAGCTTAGAGAGGTTAAAGGACTTTTGCTTAAGATCATTCAGATCATAAGTAGAAATCAAAAAGATAGGATTTGGAAGCCTGCTGTCTTTTTCTTAACAATTACACAAAGTTTTCCTAAGTGATTCAAGGAGCCTCTAAAATCACACTGTGTAAGATACCCTTTGTCCCTGTTCATGAAGTTTTGTTTATGACATCTTCAGGTAAAGAGTAGCAATAATGGGGGAGAATAGCAGGGAAAAGGTAATGGGAGATTTGTGGGATCAAAAGAGTTAGAATTCAGGCAACTCTATTGTTATTAACTTTTTACTGTAGTGTTTTCTGTGTCTTTCTTATCTCCTTCTTCCATCACAGTGCTGAGTCCCAGCTTCAGCTGCAGGATTCTTCCAGGAGGGAAGACCCTTAAACCCACCAGTGTCTCCATGATTGGCTGTACACTGGGCCAGCTCTGCCACCAGCCATGGGAAGCTTGGCCAATTCCCACTTGATTCCTGCAGCAGACACAGGATATTACTCGCTATCCCTCTTTCCTGTTTCCTGAAGGAGGCCCTCAAGGGGCCAGTTAGATCCATTAAACAACTCAACGACTGTTGAATGCATCAGGTTTCAGTTACCAAAAGGAAAAATGAGAATTAAAATAGAATTCTTGCTTGGCTTCTATAGTAATTGATAAAGCAAATCTTTGTTGTTTTTCTGCAGCATTTAAGGACAGTTCTTGACCGTCTAATTTGAAACTGGGTAGCCCCGTCCCCTTGGCCTGGGTAGCTCCCCACTTGATATTCTGTCCACTGTACTAATGGTTAAGTGAGGTAGTTGTTTCTCACGTGGTTAAGGGCTCCAAAATCTTAGCACAAGAGAGTCAACTCAGTTTCCTAGCAGGTCCCTGTGAAGTGATGGCATGTGCCATGCCAGCTAGTGTAAAACCCAGAAATAAAATTATTTTCTATAAATTCACTAATTTGTTGTGGCTGTGACTGAAGAAAGTATTTTTTTGTTTGTTTCATTTTGTTTTGATTTTTCACTATGATGCAACCTATATTTGGGGGGACTCTCTATATGTGTGGGCTGTGTGTGTGTGTGTGTGTGTGTGTGTGTGTATGTACGTAAAACCAACAGTCCAGGAGAGTCAATATTGATAGATACTTCATGCAGAAACTGGGCATCAAGAGCATTTACCTAGTAAATACCATTCAAACATCCACTTTATCTTAAGCTTATTAAAATTGGAGGTGAAATTTTTTTCCTTCCTAAGATTCATTTATTATTACTCTTTTCCCCCCTCCTTCCTACCCCTGCCACTTAGATTGCTAGTTCACATTTCTAGTAGTTTGCTGTTGATCAATCACATTCAGGTAGGTGATGGTCTTGCTCTTTGCCTCAACACTGTGCGTCAGGGCAAACTGGAAAGATTATATCCTTTTAATAAGAGGAAATGGAAGGTTAGAGACCTTGTAAGTAGATTGATTCACACATGTGGCCAATATGTCACCAACTGGGAGCCAACTCATGTGAGTCCACCTCAGTGCAGTTTCTGCTGGACCCAAGGACAGCTGGTCTGTTAATTGCCAGATTTGAGGGGTTTTGTTTTTGTTTCTTGGACCATGAGGTTTTGGTCCACAAAGTAAGAACATAGTGTCAACCAGTAAGAAAGACACAAACTAGAAAATAAATCTTACTTTCCAGAATCTTAGGAGGTAAATATTCCTTGCTGCACAGAATCCTACTGCTTTCAACTTCATTTGGCACTTAAACTGCAACATATTTTTTAAAAATGGTATCATCACCCCTGTGACATTAAGACTGAGCAGATCTACAGTAACGCAGTTGGACAACTCCAGATGTTGTTCTTCTAGTGGTTCATTTCCCCTCATTGTATCTGCAAAACAGTTACTGAAACAAAAACTATCCCTGTAGACTTCTGGTACCTGATTGAAAATTTCCTGGACACTTTTCTACTCCCTAGCAACAATTTAATTGATGCGGAAATATGAACTAAACATGCCGTTTGGTCTGACATGTACAAAAGTTACGAGTTGCTTTCCTCCTAAACCTAACAGCTGGCATGTACAGAAAGACCTGAAAATATCATTCAATAAAGCTTGTTTCGAAAAGTTTCCACCACAAAATGCTATTTGGAAAGCTGTTTAAAACATATGTGAACTTACTTGAGCCCCTAGATTTTGTGTTTCTTCGTTGATAGATTGTATGAAATAGCCTCTCTGGATTCGATTTATTATTTGTAAGTTCACACTTTCAAACCTAAATATTTATTTTGAATTATAACACTGAATTATTTTTTTAAAAATATCACTAAATTCTATAGAAATGCTTAGCTGTGCTTTTTGGGGGGATTACGATAGATTCATTAATCTGCTCACCCACCCATGATCCATGTTTGAACCTGGAATACACAGTTTTGATCGTTGGTGTTGTTAAAGGCTGCAGAAACACAGCATATCTGTAGAATCATCTGTAGAGCATGCCAAAGCCTTCTCTGCTGACAGATGGTGGGGCATTCCAACAAGGCCATAGGTACAGGCTGGGAGAGAAAAGGCGATGTAGCAGGATTGGAGACCAGGGGCCTTGGGCCACTTCGTGTAACTCATATTTTCAGAGCCTGCTTGGGTCCAGGCACATACATGCCACTTCCATTTGATGATGGAGAGGTGCTGTGCATGCTCAACTTTGCAGCTTGGTGGGTCAGCTAACACTCAAGTTATGACCGCAAGCTCAGGTGGTTTAGTAACTTGGTGGCCCGTGGTCAAGCATCAGTGTCTATGAAAGCTCACTAGCAGGCATTAAGTTTGTCCTCAAAAGGGAAGTAGTGATCTGAGGAGGACGGCAGGGCTCTGCTCCAAATTTGAAAGGCCTTCACTCTGACTCACCTGCAGTGATCTGCCAGGGGCTGCAAAGCACCACGAACACCCCAAGCATCATCGGGTCTGCTAGCTCACATGGCCCAAGTGAAAGAGCAGCCTGCACAGCAGCCTGGAGCTACTGCAGAGCCTTTTCTTGTTCTGGGCTCCACTCACTCAGCAGCTTTTGGGTCACTTGGAGAATGGGGTTGGTAGTCAGGAAAAACTCCCGGAGGGATGTTTTGTTAGATTTAAGTCTTGCTGAGCAAATGAGTGTTGGCCCGGGGATGGGTGAAACTGGGAAATCAGAGAGAAATGTTTGAGAAATTGCAAGCAGTTCAGTACACCAGGCGTGGGTGGCAAGAGAGGAGCCTAAGACGTAAGCAGGAGCTGGGCCTACAGGAATAAATAAGTACCGTGTAGTCAAGCTGCTAAATAAGGAAATCGCAAAAAGGCAATCCCATCGTGCTTCCCCAGCACTTGGCGGTAGTTTTGTTGTGGGGAGTATTGAACTGGAAATGACCTAAAAGTCACTTTATACATGTCTCAATATTTCAAAATTTCTGTTCTCCATGTCTGACTATTGAAGGGTTTGGGACGTTTGTATGGTGACAGCACACCTGGGAGCAGCTGGACCCTGAGGGTGGGAGAATTGGACAGTGTGGCTGAATTAAGGGAGGCTCTCTCTCAATACGTTCCCACAGGAGAATTCTGGGTCATGGAGCTTTCCAGGGAAGCTCTGTTGTCCATGCCAAGTGTGGTCAGAGTACTATCCCAGGAGTGGGGACTGGGCAATGTCTTGGAGAGTGGTCAACCCTCAGAGCAGTGGTCACTGCTGACTATCTACGGGGCATACACTGGTTCACGTGCAGAAAGAAAAGCGCTAGGGACTCTGCCTGCCTTTATTCTGTCTTTAAATTAATCACCACCTACTCTTTGCTGTTTTTTCTTTCTTTCTTTTTTTGTACAATAGTTTTGTTTTATTGTCTATATGTATTTAATATGTATGGAATGATGTTTTGATAAATGTATACAAAGTAAAGTGATAACTAGTCAAGTAAAGTAACATACCTGTCACTTCACATAGTTTCTTTTTTTTTTTTGCAGGGAGAGTACCTAAAATCTACTGTTGGGCAAAGTTTTGGTATACTATCAAGTCTTATATAGTTCTTGCACTGTACATTAGTTCTTTAGGCTTATGTGTCTGATATAACTGCATCTTTGTACCCTTTAATCTATATTTTCCTTTTCCCACCCTGATAATTCCATTGTATTCTTCGTTTCTATGTATTCAGTTTTTTACATTCTTCACATCAGTGAGATCATGCAGTACTTTTCTTTTTCTGTCTGACTTATTTTACCTAACAAAATGTTCTCTAAAGATCTTTTTTAAAGGTTCATAATATTCCACTGCACAAATTCATTCCATTCCACAACTTCATTATTCATTAATCCATCAGTAGACATCTATATTACTTCATAGATGGAACCTTGGAATTGGGATTAATGTTGCCATACTCATGGGAATGCAGATATCTTTTGAGGTTGTGTTACTACTTTCTTTGAGGATGTACCCAGAGCTAGGATTACTGGGTCATGCTGTAGCTGTATTTTTAATTTCCTCAGGAATCTCCATGCTATGTTCCATAATGGCTGTACCATTCTACATTTTCACCTACAATGTACAGGATTCTACTTTCTCCACACACATGCCTCCACCACCGATGGTTGTCTTTTGTCTTTTTTATTATCCTAACAAGTATGATGTGATCTTTTATAGTGATTTTCGATTTGCATTTGTCTGATGATTAGTGATGTTGAGCACCTTTGCATCCATTTTTATGTCTTCTTTGGAGAAATGTCTTTTTAGGTCAATTGCCCATTTTCAAAATTGGGCTTTGTTTTGTTTTTTGTTAATGTGTTGAGTGATTTCTTTATATATTTTGGATATTAACCTCTTCTCTGATATCTTGGGCACAGATATATGCTCTCACTGCATCGGCTGCCTTGTCATTTTGTTGATTGGTTCCTTAACTGTGCAGAAACTTAAGTTTAATGTGGTTTCCCTTTTTTATTTTTCATTTTATCTAAGTTTTGGGGATCATGTCCACAAAATTGTTGCCAAAGCCAACATCAAGGCTTTCCACTATGTAGTTTTCTACAAACTTTTTACTTTTAGACCTTAAATTTAGGTCTTTATTCCATGCGACAAGCCCTATGCACTCTGCATGCCTTTATTCTGTCTTTAAATTAATCACCACCTACTCTTCACTGTGATTTTTTTTTCTAAGACAAGATGCTGAGACTAAAGTCAATATCCCAATTCCACTCTAGCCCACCCAGAGACAGATCTTATTTCAGGAGTTTACTTCTAGTTTCCATGAGGACATAGAGAAGCTAATGCAAAGGTTTATGGTGATCATCCTGGGAGCTTACCTTTGTTGACTTCTTCCTGACATGACATTTGTTATGACTCACCAACCTGCCCTAGTCCCCTTCCTCCAGTACAGACCTCATTTTTAGTCAGAGGATGGGAAGAAACAGGAAGGTATCATGGGGGCTGTGGCTGTGTTCCAACTGTGCTCTTTGTACCTCTGCAGACCTTCTAATAAGCTCAAACCCTCTCCCCTGGGCTCAGAACTGAGTCTATGCACCAATCCCTAGAGCTTCAGATGTGGTTGCCTCTCCACTTTTCAGACAGTAAACTTGATGGTAGATAAAGGTCAGATGTCAGTTGTTTAGATCTGTGGTCATCAAGCCTGATTTTACATTAGAACCACTAGGGAGTTTTTATATTTTTGATTCTTAAAAATACCACTGCTAGGACTCACACTTAGACATTTTGACTTAGCATAATGAACATCCACAGAGCTGTGTCCCAACATAACAATGAGGACTTTACCTATACTATTGAAATTACCTTGTGTACCCTCTTGAATTCTGTTCACTTCTGTAATGTTTGTATGACTAAGCCAATCATTATTGGGTTTCCTTGTTATTAACTGTAACAAACAAGGTATCTTATTGTATAAAGATTCCTGCAATTTGCCTTTTACACTCTACTTTATACATCTAAATTTCATTCCTGTTTGTATTAACAATATTATCATCAAAGAAACCTACAACAAGTAGAGAAATAGTAAATCTATTTGATCCACCAATCCTGCATGCTAGTCTAGGGTCATCTTCTTCCATAGGTCCTAGTCGCTATCATGGAGCACAAAGATGTAAATTTTCAGTTATTTTGGATGACTGATAATATATTTTACATACTGATTGTTGTTTTCTCTCTCACATTAACCTTACCTTTAAATGTAGGAAGTGTTTCTTATTTTACTGGTACTTCATAGAATCTTTACATAGTAGTAAGAAGAAAACATTTCAATAGAACAATAATTATAACTTTTAAAAAACTTTAATTTGCTCCTTATATACATGGTCAGAAAATCTATAGAGCAGTTTATTCCTGTAAGGAAGAAAGAAGTAGAAAAAAAATCTTGTCTCTATTCCAGAAAATAAATAATGATTATCATAGGAACATTTTCCAGTTAAACCCTAGAAGAAATTTAATAAAGACATCCATCTCCTTTCTCAGTATTCTGGAAAATACTTCAGTGTGGTGCCAGGCCTAGGGATGGAATGGATTTCCCAGGGTGTTCCAGCAGTAGCTGAAGAAGTCAGGAGCATTAGATATCTCCAATTACCTAAACACTAACTAGGCACCTATGCCCATCTAGCTAGGTGAATATCTCTGCTTTGGAATTTCGCCCAGCTCACCTGACTTCTCTCTCCCCAGTAATAAAATAGAGTTCATACTTGCCACGGTGTTATTGCTTTTTAGGATTACACATTAATCCAGCCTGAGTAATTACCTTGCAACAACTTAGTTCTCTTAATTGTACTGAGGCATTTAAGGAATTTGATAGTGCTGGTGGTAGAGTTGGCATTTGATTATACCAACAACGCACACTACTAAGAAGCTTAAGCTAACTGAAGCCTAATGCATCAGAAACATCATGGTTCTAAAATGAAATCATATCACCAAGCATATCTTAGCCTAGGTACAAAGCTATTATTTTTATAATGAGTAAAAGAAGTCATTCCCCTTGGGCTATGTCATGGTTAAATTGAACACAGAAATGACTTCATCTTGACTTGGCTTGAGCATCTGACCACATGTGCAATGTGTATTTCATTCATCCTTAATAATAGGGAGAGTTATCTTATGCCTTTTGTGATGAGAAGGTAAAGATAATAAAGTTAAAGTGCATTAAATGCAAATCATTTTTAAACTTTTAAAATTGTGACTCACAGAATTGGACTCAAAGAAATAATATCTGTGAATATCTCTGAACTGGTACAGAGAAGATGCAAAATTGTTTTCCCCTATACTTTTCCTCCAAAGAACAATACTGTAGAGGTGACTAATTGTGAGGCTTCTGTGACAGAGTAGGGAGGAAGCCCAAATCTCAAAGCCTTTGCAGCAATAGTGAACAGAGCAACACTGGTGTGTCTGTTGTCGTACCGTCAAACAGTGAGACTCCAGGGCCACAAACCTATGCAGTTTCACTGTTTCCCAGGTGCATTTTTCCCACAAAGATGAGGGGATGGGCACAGAAAGAAATGAGCTGGAAGGTAAGGCAGAATCTTGTGTCTAATCCTGGCTCACTATTAACTAGCTCTATGGCTCTGGGCATGAGGTGGAAGCGTTAGAGAAGTTATAAAACATACATAGACTTGCAATTTTTGAAAATAAATTGTAGAGTACTCTCCTTACAGAGGTGTAGCATACTGACAAAACAACTGGCTCTGGGAACAGAGGGATCGGGATCTGAATCTTGGCTCTGTGACTGAATTTCTGAATTGCCCAGGCAAGTTACCTGTCTTTCAGGGATTCCATGTCCTCACTCTTACATTATGACAACTACCTCCCAGAGTTAGCTGTGAATTAATGAGATGATATTTGTAGTGCGAGCAGTTCATTGCCTAACATTTTAGTCTGTTTGGGCTGCATGAGAAAATACCATACACAGAGTGGTTTAACATAGATCTTTATTTCTCACAGTTCTGGAGGCTGAGGAGTCCAAGATCAAGGTGCCAGGAGATTGGGTTTCTGGTAAGCACCAGATTCCTGGTGTGCATATGGCTGCCTTCTTGCTGTGTCCTCATATGACCTTGCTTTGGTGCATGCTTATGGAAAGAGATGGATCTTTCTGCCTTCTTCTGCCTACAAGGATACTAATTCCATCTTGAGGGCCCACACTGACAATCTACTCTAAACCTAATTATCTCCCGAAGACCCTACCTCCAAATTCCATCATGTTGGGAGTTAGGGGCCAACATATAAATTTTAGGGGAGACATATTCATCAGCCCAACAAGAAGTATCAAATAAACAGGAAGATTTATTATTATCTGTAGAACGGTAGGTTAGGTAATGTAACCTCTAAGGTACTTTTCAACTGAGAAAAAATTATAGTTAATGTTATTAGCAATTCCTTTGCTTCCTATTACTGTCTTCCTTACTTCAGACTCTGCAAGAAATCATCCTTTTCCCTCACCACCTTGGGAAAATCCTTTCAACATTGTGAATCAGTACCACCTCTTGTCCAAGTGTCCCATAAAAAAAAATCCTTCTTCCATCCAATTTCTATCCTTCAGATCCATTAATTTCTCCCTGTATTTACTGCACAAGAAACTAATTTCAGACAACTATGTTCCTGTGCAAGAAGTATTGCAATTTTCATTTAACTACCTTCCTGCCTTCCAGACTTGCATTTCTTCTGTCCCTCCATTGTGCCATATAATATTAGGATTTTCCATGAGTATCATGGACACACAAACTAGGAAGCACTAGTGTTCAATCTACTCATTACATTTCAGTCCAAGTGAACTTTGAGAGTTAACAGTGAAGTAATGTTTTAACTCTCAGTGGCCCCTTATGTTTCTTTAGAGTCAATCAAAATTCCTTAGCCTGATAGATAATGTTCACCTCATCAGCTTTAATTTATATCAGGCTCACTAAGTTAACTTGAGAAAATATTTTCCAAATTCTTTTAATTCCTTTTTAACTTGCCATGAACTTGGCTTGTAGCAGTGAGCTTATAGAATTCTCCCTTATTGTAGAGGGAACACTCCTGCCTCTAATTGTATGTGGAGCCAGAAAGGAGGAGAATAGATCATAGGGGAAGTAAAAGAAAAGCTCACTTAGGAACCTAGGAGGAGAATAAAGAAAGTATGTGTCCAAAGGGAGAGGAGAGGGAAGAGAGCCAGGGGCCAGTTCCCAGTCCTTGTGAGGGTGGCAGCATGCTTAACAAGTGGGTTATCCTGGTGACAAGTGTCAGGGGAGATATTACCATAGTATTCCCAGGGGCAGGCTCACACAGATATGGTGACATGGATACTTCCTAAGATTCTGCCTTCGCTCCTGTGCAAGACAGAAACCAAGTCAGTCATGGGACCAACTTAGGCATGGTAAGGTCATCCAGTGGCAGGGACTAAATGAAGGCCAGGACACCAACATCAGGGAACACAGCCAGCACCAGCCCAAAGTGAAGTGGAATCAGTCATGGAGCCCTTTGGTCTTACCCAAGTCAAGAGGACCGGGTCACAGGCTCCACCAACAACTGGCCTGACAGCAGACTCTGAAGTCATGTTGTGAGATCAAAAGACACCTTGCCTGACCCTAACCCTCCCAGACTGCAGACCCACCAATCACACACCCTTCCTCCCGCACACCTGCACAACCTCTTGGGAAAGCAGTAGAGGAGAGAAATTTCCGTAGAGGCTGAGGACATTTTTCCAAGGGAGACTTGGCACTCCCTAAAGGCTCTGTTTAAATTATTGGACTGTGTTATGCTTTGAACAGACTTGAACATTAACTTAATGTGTTTTCCCTTTTAACAAGCAGCTGGAGACTTAGGAAAAAGACCAAAATAAGGAAATTGCTTTGTTCCCCCTGCACATCTCAGTTGGAGTGTGTGAGACATTTTGCTAATCTGTTATACTTGTAAATCTCGAAGAAGAGCAGTGGTGTAAGATTGCGCACAAAACTCTCACATATCTTTTCCTATTTCCTCCTCTTCTGTTTGTAATATTTTGTAAAGTCGGTGGAGAACAGAAGGTTATATTCTGAGATTCCGAGTTTGGGCATGTGGCTGCTGTCATTGCATGTAAGATTGGTGTGGATGTGAAACTGGGAATGTGATCATGAGATATATTCTCGACATACTTAGCTTGATGTAATTATGCAACCTTTATCTCAAGATATATCTTGGAACTCGGGGCAATGTATGGAGGCCTTAAGCAAGAAATGAGGACAGGAGGAATAGATTGAAGAGTCTTCAATATATGAATGACAAATGAAGCTATTGGGCTGGGCAAGGTATCCTCCAATGGAAAGTAGGAAGAACATATAATGTTAGTGAAGGCCAATAAAAAAGACTGGACAAGAAGGGATGTTTAAGACATGATCAGTTAGGAAAAAGCAAGACTGTGTTGGAGAAGGCAAAAGAATTTCATGAAAGTCTGTGGTAGTCTAGGTCAAATTAATTATTATTTTATTCAACAGATATTAAGCACTTACCAT
>RJWT010047388.1:0-11308 GCA_004365215.1 Cuniculus paca | reverse complement strand
CTGGGCCTGAGATGAATGGGGGGAGGAGAAGGAAAAAAGACTAGGTCGTCGTCTTTTTTTTTTTTTTAAAATAAAACTAAGTCAAATGCAGGGCTTAGCAGCCATAAGCTGACTATTATGCACGTATCAGAAGTAACAGGGGACCCAACTAGAACACTAAATCAATCTCAGAATTTTTCTGAGCCTAAAAGTGAGAAGTGGGGTGCAACTGGCCTGGGAGCAGCGCAACACATAATACAAACCGCGCCGGCTCTCGGCCCAGCCGGCCCTCACAGGGCTGTGGAGAAGCGAGGGGCCCTCGGAGGAAAGTGTGCGGTGTGGGTGGGACACAGGCAGCCCGAGGCACACAGGACAACGTGTGGGGCCAGCTGGCGTCACCGAGGTCACGCTCAGGGCGTTTCAGCCGTGCCTAGGAAAGGGCTGGCGGATGTTGTAGAAGGGGTTCATACACAAAAAGAAATTTGGTACCTTTCCTGGTGTCTCTGGGCCCAGCCACGCAGGATCTGGTTCTCTGGCATTTGGGGAGCAGGCTGGGCACTAGGAAGGTGGCTATGGAACAGGAAGGGTCAGCACCGCCATGGTGGGGACTCAAGGATGCACCCAGAACTGCAACTCTGAGGGGGCAGCAGCCCTCGCGGTGCACGCTGACTTACTGTCTCACTGCGGAGACATCATTTCACCTCCTGCAATATTCATGGCTCCCCAAAATGCTAGTCATGCTGGCGGCAATTACGCACTAAGGAGGAAATTTTGCTGAATTTTAAATTTTGCTTTGAAAAGCACTGGAGAAGTCTGAAAGATGGAAAGCGAAAATTTCCTCTCCTGTCTCGAAGATCAGCAGACACTATCCAGTACAAACCTGGTATATTAGGCATAATTTTGATGATTAGTAATGAAAAAACAATGGTAAAAAAGATGAACAGCTCTTCTACTTTGTAACAATAATGCTCAACTCTTCATGCTTTCTGATTCTGAAAAACAATAAATTATGTATTGTTGTTTTGAAGACCTGCATTGCTTGCAGTGTTCTGTTCTGAAATGCTTTGTTGTGTTTAACTCTGTTCTGTTTTGTTTTGTTTTATTCTCTTTAAAATAAAAAAACAAAAAAAACCCCAATAAATTATGTTTTTTCTTTTCATTAAAGAAATTCTTTTTGCCTAAATCTGTGGGTTATATAACAGCCCAAGTGTCTGTCCTTTGCTGGCCTGGTGTATAAATCAGAAGTTTAAAGAGCTTTAAAATTATTTCAAGTTAACACAACTATTAATAGAATGAAATGAAGTGTCTGCTACTATTTTTGGTTATTAAATTACAGACTCTAAAGGGCTGGGGATCTAACTTACTGGCCTAAGCGCTTGTCTGGCAAGTGCAAAGTCATGAGTTCAATCCCTGGTGCCGCAAAAAAAAAAAAAAAAAGAATAAATAAATAAATAAATTACAGACTCTGCCCGCTAGACTAACTGCTGTGTTGCAAATTTTGAATTGAATCACATGCTCTAATGGTGTCTCTGATGAACTCAAGGACACCAACGTTACTGGGCACCGGATAAGCATAAACCCACAATAAACAAGGAGTGTAGGACTTCAGCCTCCCTGGGAGATCTTAAATCACTGGTCTGCACATGGCCATCCTTCCCACAAGTCCCAAGGGCTGTCACGCGAAGTGGGCTGCCAGTCCTGAAGTCTGTGCGCCCACTGCCCAGTGCCAGCGTGGAGCAGCGCATGTGTGCTGCCTGCCTCCCCTGTGTGCTCAGCATCTGACTGAGGATGCTTAGCTCAACACGGTGCGCCTCAGGAGGCGGCCCCAGGTCAGCTCCGTGTGACCAGCTCACTACAGCCCTCACACCAGCTGGGTGCCTGTCTGCACAGGAAACCGACCATGACCGCAGACTTCAGGCTGTGTGAGAGTGGGTACCAAGACTGGTGTGCTCACAACTCTCTCTCTGCTGCCAGCAGTCTGCCTGGCATAGCCTTGGAGTTTAGTAAGTGTACACTGAATAAATGACAAACAGGTGAGCAAATAAACAGCTACAGGCTATTTCTGTCTTTTCTGCCACATACCAACACTGAACGGTGATGCCCTCAGTTAGCATCTAATTTTAATCAAGTTCTTCAGTCTGTGAATTAGCCTCTTCTCAGGTGATACTTCAGAGGTGACTGGGGCCACCCTCTTGTGGCCTGTCACTGCCTCCTCCTCACAGAGTGGAGCCTGGGCTAGGGACAAGGTGGGCAGAAAAGGGCGCGGGGCTGAGCTGGCCTGAGAAACACCATGCCAGACTCACTCGTTCCTCAGATTGTGTCTGTTCCGTCTTTCCCTTCCACGCCAGCCTCCTAGGAAGAGTCAACAGTACTGCTTTCTACCCCACTGCTAACTCGTCATCTGCAAAGATGCCTCCAGCTCACGCCGCGTGGGGCTCGGCAGCATGCTTTCCTCTTTCAGCCTGGGGGACGCACTGGTTGCAGGTCCAGAAGGAGGGTGGCTGGGGGAAGTCACAATGCGCCTTGGACTCACCAGAGGGCCTGTGTCCAGCCGCTCCCTCCCCCGCCCCGACAGCTGTGACTGGGCAGACACTGATACTACTGACGGGCTTTCCCGTCTCACAGAGCTCTAACGGGCCTACAGGAACAATGGGAATACACAGCTCTATAAACTAATGTGCTATTCACGAGTAGGAGGCATCCAGGCTCTCTGACGATAGAGAACTTAGCACGCTGGGTTTACGTAAACTGTGAGTACCCAGGCAGCGTGAATTAGGTTTGGCGTGGTGTTTGGGAAATACTAAAAATGGGTGAAAGACACATCCTCCATGAAGTACTTCATTTTACTTCTATTTTTAAAACTTGCCCCTTACTAAGAGGATCCAGTAAACTTTAGCATAAAGACATATTATCAGCCCATCAGTCACTGAGAAAAAAAAATGCTGGAGTACACAGGAGGAAGCCTGGGTGACCTTTCCGAAGGCCCAGGAGAGCAAAGCAATGAACGTTTATCTCTTCGTACTTTGAGGGGAAAAATGCTCACATGGATGGCTTCTTTGCTGAAGTCAGAGATCATGCAAAGCCCATGCTAGATTTCTTCTTGAAATAAACAAAAAGCTGAAGAAATGGGGAAAGCACGAGTCCTGAGCTCCAGCCCCACAGAAAGGAGCTCCACCATGTGAACGCACACAGCGCCGGAACCGCTGGGAAGAGAACTCGCTATTCCCAGTTTGTAAGTCTGGACATCTGTGATTAATAAAGGCTCTTTTTCTTTAAGGAAGAAATAAAAAAGGAAAAAGGACCAGATCCTGCTAGTTGCAGACTAGGAGGATCATGTTTCATTTTAACTCTCTCCTCACTTGCACAATGGTAGAAAGTCCTAAAGACGCCTCTGTAAGTGTTCCAGAGTAACACTTGGATTGCTGAGCATGCAGTAAACTCAATTAAAAGCCTCCAGTCCCTGAACTTGAAAACTGGTCCACCCGTGTCTATACTGCTTTGGTCTCACAGTCTCAACAGCACAAACTCCTGGAGGGTGGAGGTTTGTGCGCTTTGCTCATTTGTGGTGCAAATTTGAAGGCTGCTTGGCACTGGCAAGAATTCACGAGCACTTGCTGAGTGGATGCTACATAGACGCATGGCACAAAGGACGCGGGCTGGGGTTCCAATCCCGCCACCCTCTGCAGGGCTGGTGGGATCTTAAGTCAGTGGCCTTCTTGGGCTTCAGTTTTTTTTTTGTTTTTTTTTTTTGCGGCACCGGAGATTGAACTCACAACTTTGCACTTGCCAGGTAGGCGCTTAGGCCACTGAGCTAGATCCCCAGTCCTTGTCTTTTTGAGATAGGGTCTCACTATGCCATTTAGGCTGGCCTTGAGCTCACTTTGTAGCCCAGGCTGGACTTGAACTCACAATGATCCTCCTGTCTCAACCTCCTGAGTGCTGGGATTACAGGCGTGAGCCACCACGCCCGGCTGGGCTCCAGTTTCTTGATGTGTAAAATGATAGTAACTACCTGGCCTTTTGATGCTGCTGGAGGAGGAGGACCCAGGGAGAGGAAGCTCAAAACACAAACAAACAAACAAACTTGTGAACTTAGAGCATATGATGCACTATTCATGTTGTTGCACAGAAAAACAAACAAACGGATTGCAGAGTGAAGAGACGATCCATCTGAAAGACAAGCTTCCTTGGGCCCAGAGCACGGAGAACAGCGGGGGCTGCAAAGTCCTGTCGCTGGAAGGGTGGTATTGCAGGCTTCTCTATGGTCCTGTGTAGCTGATGTGACTGCTCACACACATGGGGCCGATACTGACAGCTGGGTCATGTCTGATGAGGCACGGCCACCACACAGACAAATGCACTCGGCCGGCACCAGGAGACTTTCCAGTACGCATCTGTCTCACATTTCCAATTTTCTCCACACAGTCTCCTCGAAAGTTTTGCTAGTTAGTTTTAATGAAAGTAATCTTTGTGTCCACTGTGGGTGCTCAACAATATGTGTCAAACAACTGAATGATGTCTTGATGAAAAATCAGGATAAGCTAACTCCAAGGTAAATTTCCAAAGCAAAGAGCTAATTTTAATTGTAAGGATTTAAAGAAATGTTTATATAGTGGCTATTGCTAGTTCCAAGAGAGATTAATTCAAGGACACTCTGGGGCACCTACTTCTAAAATAGACTGAAAATAATTTTATCAGGCTGTCTGAGCACAGGATGAGTGGGGTTTTAACGAGATATACCTGACCTGCGGCAGTTCCTCAAAGTTCTGTCTTAGCAAGCCCAGTGTTATCTGGAAGCTCTTGTCCTAGGGAGGTAGTGATGTACATGTGGAAACAAGGTCTGTAACTTACTTAGGCAGCAAAGAACAAACCAATGCAGACTGAACTGACTCATATTCTAGAGCAACATTTCTGAGTAGAGGTCATTTCTACACTCTTCAATCTAGATTTTTTCTTCCCTGTATGGAATCAAGGTACTATTTTTCTTTTTTTTCCCGGCACTGGTGATTGAACTCATTACCTCATGCTTGCCAGGCAGGCACTGAGGACACTAAGCTAGATCCCTAGCCCTGGTGTTTTTGAGTCAGGGTCTCACTATGCTGTTCAGGCTGGCCTTGAGCTCACTTTGTAGCCCAGGCTGGTTTTTGAACTCACAATAATCCTCCTGTCTCAGCCTCCCGAGAGCTGGGATTACAGGCATGAGCCACCACAAGGTACCATTTTTCAAATTAAGAAATTCAGATTTCTTAGAATTAGAAATTCTCTTGCAGAGCACATAAAAAGTAAGCAAATCTGTAAGTCCTGTCTCCAGATGCCTCTTCTAGCAGCCATGTCTTGTCTTCGTCTCATGGGATGATTCCTACTGTCTCGCAGGCCATGAATATTAATTTAAGATGGTGACAGGCAACACAAAGCTGGGGTTATCACCTGGGGAATTTCAGAAATGAAGAACCAACCGACCTGCCCAGCTGTATGGTTGTATTTCTGGCAGTTCAGAATACAGAAACAAGTATTTTTATAATACTTCTCCATATTAAAACCTATATTCTGTGAATTGGTATGTGAAAACCTTTCCTGACCATTTTCTCATGCAGTTCCTCAGCCCTCATCTATGTTTCACTCACATCCTGTTCGATAGCACCACTAAGTCTCAACTTGTTCCCCAGAAATGAGGACGCAATGGGTGGACGCTGTGCATAAGCCCTCGGCCTCTGCTCACCCCGCTTTCCGGCGTCCCGCTGGCCGGTACTGCCGTGCTGAGGCCGTGTCAGCACAGGAAGCAATCTTTCAAAGAGTCAGAAGCTGTGGAGAGGCACTGAACATGAGTCTGGGGAATGGTAATGACTCAAAATGTGGCAAGAATACGAAAAGCAAATTTTACATACTTCAGTTTGGTGTAGAGTGGGTCCTTAATGCAAACAATGTGAATTCTCTATCTGCTTGCAAATGTGAAGGGAACACAGAAAGCACAAAGGAGAAAGATAAATTCCCCAGCTTTAAAAAAAAATCCCTAGATTCAACCGAAGACCCAGCTCATGCTGTAATGGAGAACACATGGTCTCTGCTGCCTGAGAAAATGCACAGAAATGACCCATGTATCCACACTCCCTGTGCAGCGCCATCCCCCACACGAGGGAGGGTTCACTCGCAGCCACCCCCCCCCAGTGACCCGAGTGTCAGAACACAGCGTGGTCACCAGAGCCAGTGAAAAGCAACGCTGTGAAAACCAACTGCTCTTTTTCTTTGTGAAAGGCTCAAAGAGAGAACACAGCACGCATGTGTGCACGTACATGCCCACACGCCCAGCATTTGCACTTGGCTGCAGAGAAGCAGCTCCTACAAAGAGAATGGCCTCCTCGGCAGAACCCACCCTGAGGACTACTCCAGAGCCCGGGCTTGCCCTGTCGGCCAAGTCGAACCGAAGTTGTAGGGGCAAATACGCACCACAGACCCTCAGTGAACCTTTACTTAAATGCTATTCGTCCTCAGTGTTCTTTCTGAAAACTCTCAAACCACTGGTAAAGCCCAGGAAACCACAGCTGCACCAGCAAACGCAGCACTTCCCACATAATTTTCCCTCTCAAATGTATGCTTACAAGGGGGCGCTAACTAACAGCATTTCCAGTAAAGGTCTCTCTTTGTTTTCAGCACTTAAATCTCCAATAAAGAGCTGTGAGGAATTAAATAATGAAACAGATGGCATCATCTTTTGGTTGGCCAGTCAGATAAACAGGATCTCACATATCGCCCAAGTGGAAATTTAAAAACACCTTGGAGATGAAACAGTGAACTTTATCACCGACAATGATAAAATGGAGAGGATGGATGCAAATGTAGGGGACGGCGTAGTAGAAATCTCCCAAATGAGAGCGTCTGCAGCAGGTGTGGCTGGCTGCTAGTGTCCAAGGAAAGACACACTTGTGAAGTGCTGTGCCTCCTGCCCAGCTCTGCAAAGGGCAGCGGTAGAGACAGGGCCCAGAGACGCATCGCATCTGCTGCACGGGAAGCCACTCGCGCCTCCCCAGGGCTTCTGGTGCCGTGTGTTCACTGTCCCCAAGCAGAGGTGGGGGCTGAAATAATTTTGTCCTCACACAGGCTGCTAAAGCATTTGTCCTGCTACCTCTTTCACATCACTTTCCAGGGGTGGACAGGAAGAAACAGCTGGCAGACTTCAAACATTGTTCAAAATCACAGTTACTCAAAATAGGAGGTTTTCTTCTCTGTCTCCTCTTACAACCCTCCCTTCCCTTTCCTTTTTTCCTTTGGTCTGGTCTGGTCTGGTCTGGTCTGGTCTGGTCTGGTCTTGCCTGTCTGTCTGGTCTGTCGGTCTTTCTTTCTTTCTTTCTTTCTTTCTTTCTTTCTTTCTTTCTTTCTTTCTTTCTTTCTTTCGTGGGGTACTGGGGATTGAATTCGGAGTGCTAAGGTACAACACAGCCCTTTTTTGTCTTTTTAGACAATGTCTTGCAAAGTTGTTCAGGGTGGCCTTAGACTTGTGATTCTCCTGCCTCAGCCTCCCACGTAGCTGGGAATTCAGGTGTGTGCTACCACACCAGATTACTCTTGCTTTTGAACTTTCTTTTACATTGGGTTGTACTTTTAAATGCTAATCTTCTCTACTCTGCACCACACTAACTTCATTTGAGGAAAGTTTCTAGCCCATATTCCTGTCACCTTAGAATGACAGGGCCATTGTGACTGCTTTTTATGTGGTCAGCCTCTAAAATATGTACCTTTGTGGGGATGAACAGCAGGCTTTTTCCGAAACCAAAAGTCGCTTACAGTTATCACTGAGGGAGAAGAATCACTAAAGAGCTAACTTGCCTGCAATGGATGGGAGTGGATCTGGACTCAGTCCTGACTTCTACACAAGGACAAAAGCAGATGCTTCAAGACAGCCTTGCTGGATGCACAAAAGAGGCTTTAAAGTCACATAAAAATGAGACTGGAAAGACACATGCAATCCTCGCCAGCTCCCCTCTGCCTCAGCCCCCGTGTCCAAGACATTTCTAACAGCAACTACCCCTCACCTGGCTCCCCATTTTTCCTGCCCAGTCTCTGTGATGATCAGGGTTGGGTGGGAGAAACCAAAAGGGTGAAAGATATTTGCCTGTCAGCCCTCACAGGGGAGGTCCTCTGGCCAGTGAGGGCCCTGCTGCCCACATGGAGCCCAACGGGCACTGCTTCTGCGCACAGACCTCAGCCTCTGACAGCTGAATGCAGGGCCGGGGGGAGGGTGTGACCTGCTCCCACCAGGCACGATGGGCAGCAGCTAAGGTAGAGGGCTGCTCTGGGGGGACTGGGGGCTGCTTCCCAAGGGGTCTCCATAGGTAAGGTTGTGCATGGGATCTCACATCCTCGGAGGTGGCACCACGCAAGCATGGTGACAGCTGCAGCACTGGCCTGCACTCCAGGCTGCTAGATGCTCTGACACTGCAATGCTTCTGAAGCCGTTCTCACACCCTGAGACGGGCTGTGTTTTCAAAAGGGTGAATGGCTGTTTTTTCCCCAGAATTACTTAACATTAGCACATAATGAGTTTATTAAATAAAGAAAAATTCAGTGTGTTTACCAGATTACTAATTCTTCAGTACACTGCTAACTTAGGGATAACAAGGTTCTGTTATTAAATGATGTGCTCTTGAGTCTTCATTCCTCTGAGAGGTTATTCCCAAGGCAGTGCAGTATCTATTATGGCCCTGGATATTCAATTGCCATTCATGGGAACAGACAGGTAGCGCAGGGGAACAGCAATAATGCGGCGCTCGCAGCCCGCTGCCTGAGCAATCAGCCTTTCCAGTCCTGAACTCGGCACCAAGTGTCAGCGCCAAAAGATCGCCTCTTCCCTGAGGAAGCCTGGCATTTGGAACGGCATCCTTCACAATGAGTATTTATACTTTTGGTTACTATAATCTTAAGACTTACTGAAAAAAATGAAATAACTTAGGCTGCCTTATTAAAGAGAAAACAACATTCTAATAAAAGCAAAATGATGCTCTAACTACAGCTCCAATAATTTTCTACAGTTTCAAAGGTAAAAAGTAAAAATGTAAAGGTTGAAACATTTGAACAGAGCAGGGGACATCAAAGACCTTCCCATACACGATGGCTTAGAAGAACATTCTGCAGTTAGTGGTTTACACCAGTTGACGGATTTACTTCAGGTGGTGAAAGAATTCTCTTTGGTCATACATAAATGTATTATTATTCTATTAAAATGAAGACCAGATTCAGTAGTTAGCATGGAAAAATCTTATTCATGCTTAACAGTGTGTGAATTGTTTAAGGACAAACAGCTGAAACATGCTAAGAAACATGCGAACTCACAAACACTGTCACAGAAACAGAATGATCCGCTCATTTTCAAACAGCAAGGGGAAAATGGTAATGTTTTGCCAGGAGCCTGTCCGGCACTGTCACTCTACATGCTCTACAGCTGAGAAAGAGTTACAGTTAGGTACAATGAGGAAACAGACGATTTTCTCCCAAACCACAAAGCAAATATCTAGAATCCTTGGTTGTTTATTTTGAAGACAAAGAAAAATAAAAGCCTAACCAACTAGGAATTCCTTTACAAATGGATTTTGGTAACACTCTAACAAAAGCAAAATGGTGCTCCAACTAAAGCTAATGAGCTAGGAGAAAAACAGGACTGAAATATGAACCAGAGTCCAAGGCAAGAAGCCCAGTGTGTGCGTGGACACTCGCACATCACAGTTGACTCCAAGCACACAAAGGGTGAAAGGCTGTGGCCCTGTCTCTTTACTCGGTTTGTTTTTTAACACCTTTCCCCCTTTCTACTTTGAGTACTAAAGAGCGTTGAATTTTATTTTTTAAATCCACATTTGGTAAATTCTAGAGGACTGCCTCCACTTTGCCAGGATAGCACATAGTAAAACTAAACAAAAGCCAAACAGCAGTAAGAGGGTTGGAGGGCCTGCTTTTAGCATTACTCATATACCTGACCTAGGAGTTGAACACCCTACCTATATTCCATGGTCTTGGTACCACAGGAGTAGGCAGCTTTCTAAGAATCTCCCACACCTCTGGTCAAAAAGTCATCCTGCTGAGGACTCTTGGCGGTATTCAAGCCACTAGTAACAGAGAGAGGGAAGGAGGGAGGGAGGCCTGGAGTTATTCCAGGAAGAAACAAAGCAGGCTCGGACACAAAGGGAATGAAAAGAACACGACTAATGTGCGATCTTGTCCTTGGCTCTAACTAGTGCCCCTTGTGATAAAATAGCACTGCAAGCAACTGCAGAAAGTAACCAAACAGCCTCCGCACGGGCACTGAGACCCTCATGGTGTGCCGTTGTTGTTTTTAGTAGGAGAGACAAAGGGGAGAACATTCAATTTTTAGCTCCCACGTCACCACAAAAAGGCACAGCACATTCCCTTTTTGCTATTGGAGTCTCTTGTTCAATTTCATGTGCCTGGGCTCTCAGTCACTTCTTGGAATAATCCACCAGTTTTAAGAGATAAAATAGAAAAGTGAAGTTACCTGTGGGTTCTGACTCAGAAGCCCTTCAATGGCTGTGCTGCTAGACATAAGGAAACTTAGTCCTTCACTCTGATGGTACAGGTCCATTTTCACTACAGTACAGGGAGTCAATTTTAGCAAGACATAGTGACAGAAACTGTTCAGAACGTGCCTAAGTGTTATCAGTGGTTGCCTATGGGTGCTCCTTCCCCTCTGTCACTCCACATCTGTGCCATCCCCAGGTGTGGTCCTGCTGGCACATACTTTCTGAGGGATCTTGTGTGTGATATGCTTGGTTCACATTTGCACATTTTTATGTGAAAACCGCAAAAAATTAACGGGAGCATCTGGGCTGTGGCTGCCTGGCCCCACTGCCATTGCTGGTAGAGAGGAAGAGGAAATGGAGGATGTCCCTCTGGACGCATTCCACGGCTCATTACTCCCACTCCCCACAGACAGGCCTGCCTTTATGGACTCGCCCCAGGGCCCGGCCTGGAGCACCTGGAGGAAATTCTTCAGAATGAAAAGCCATAAATCTGTGTTTCCCCTAAGTGCAGCTGAGAAGCACTGAGAGCACACAGCACAGACTGCAGCTCCAGAGGGAGGATGCCTGTTCCTGTCCAGAGAGGGACAGAATCCCAGAGCTAGGGAAGCTCATTTCATCCAAAAGCTCCCAGCCTTGGGGCCCTAGGGCACTTTGAGGTGAGGTTTCAGTTAATTTTTTTTCTTTCTTTTTGTCTTTTTGAGACAGGGTCTCGCTATGCAGTTCAGGCTGGCCTTGAGCTCACTTTGTAGCCCAGGCTGGTCTCGAACTCGCAACAAGCCTCCTGTCTCAGCCTCCTGAGTGCTAGG
>RJWT010047387.1:0-11308 GCA_004365215.1 Cuniculus paca | reverse complement strand
AGTTGAAATGGTTGACAAGCAAAATTGCTTTTTTAAAACTTGGACTCACATAGTAGCAGCTGTTTTTAATTTTTCAGGCATTTGACTTTAGTTGAATTTACAAAAGAAACCAAAGTGGAAACTAAAGGAATTACTATCACATAAAAGTTTCTGTAACATAAGAGGCTTATTCCCTAAAGTCTCTCCAGGATTAAAGAAAGAATAATTTTGAAAAGAAGAAAACAGAGGGGGAGAGAGGAGGAGGTTGGGGAAGAGGAAGGATGCTGAAGATATCCTTTGTTTTCATAACTTGGCTTATCAATTTCAGACAATACTGAAAGAGGAAAATGTTACTATTTGGTCCGCCTGACTCATTTCATGTTTTGTAGCTTAGTTATTTTTAATGTTTCCAGGTTTCAAACACTTTCACAAGGCTGTACAATTCTATGTTCTCACGATTACTTAGTTTTAACTCTACAGCATCTGGAGTAGATGGCTTTTATTTTAAAATCATGATTCACTTATCAGTTGGTAAGATTTTATAGTAAAACCTTTTTTCAAGAAGACTCATAATTTTGTCTGTAGATGCCCACCTGTTGCCTTAACATTTGAATGGTCTCCAGACTGCGTGTAATAAGCTTGGGTCCTACTTTCCTCCACAGCTTTGTAGACATTGCTCCATTGTTTTCTGGCTTTGAATATTGTGAAAAATGCTGAAGTTGGTCAAATTTGTTTCTACTGCAGTTGATTTGCACTTTTCAGGGTGCCCAGAGACTTCCTAGTTTGTATTGGCATAGAAGCTTCAGTCTAAAAATTTCCAAGATTATTGGAAGGTTCAATTCTGTCTGGGAGACTTTATTCACATATATATTTGTTTGTTTTTCGTCTTCTGAGACAAGGTCTGGCTATGTTGCACAGGCTCGTCTCAAACTCCTGAGCTCAAGCAATTCTCCTGTCTCAGCCTCCTGAGAACTAGGACTACAGATGTGCAACACCAAGCCTAGCTTTTGTGTAAGTATCTCTGAGGATATCTACCACACTCACTGATCCCCTACTTCGGGGACACCCACTACTTTCATGCTCTTACCTTCCCTGCTGTCTTAACTGGCTTCTTCATTTGCCTTCAGTGAAATTACCACAAGTCTTTCTTCTAGGTCAGCACTTTGATTTTCAGCAATGTCTAGTCCTTTGTTTTTCTAATTTTAAATATACACTTTGGTTCTCTAATTACAAGATCTGGAGTTTGAGGAAATGGGGTACAGACAGAGAAAAGAAGCCGGCTCCGCTGAGGCAGCATGCAGTCCCCACTGCAGAAGATATGCCCTGCTCTCTGCCCACATGGGACCCAAGGCCTGGCATCAGGGCCCCTCCACTTGGTTTGGGAGCTTGAGGCTAACATTGCCACATGGCAGTGCCCTTAGACTTCCAGGTCTAGTCCCACAGCCCTCATTTCTGCTAGAGAAGCAGCTCCATTTTTCACTTTCTCCCCTCGAGCTCCTCAGCATCTCCTGGGACTTTTTGCAAAGTGCTTTTCCATTTACTCCTCAGGCTGCTGGTCATGGAGAAAAAGCATTCTACTGACTCATGGCTTCATGCAGTCATTTAATCACTTGCCATTTGACGGTCACTTACCGCCCTTGGCTGTTCTTCTCACTCCCTTGCTATCACTCACAGGGCATGGACCGAATGCCCTGCAGTGGGAGAGGTATTGTGCTGGATGTAGTGGCACACACCAGTAATCTCAGCACTGGGGAGGCTGAGGCAGGAAGATTACTACAAGTTTGAGGTCAGCCTGGGTTACATAGTGAGTTCAAGGCCAACCTGAAACACATAGGGAGATCCCGTCTCAAAAAACAAAAGGCAAACAGACAAACCCCAAAACAAAACAAAACAAGCAATGAGACAGGCACTAGAAGTTCAGGGACAAGTGACAGTCTCTGCTCGTGGTGTTTATGGTTTGTCTCACCGCCCATCTCATCAGTCATCAAGTGCTCTCCATTTGCTGTTGGTCACTATCCCCTTCCTCTCTGTGCCTGTCACCCAGCTCCAGGCCTTCATTGTCTCTCTCATGTGTTACAGCTGTTGTCTCCTACACGCTCCTTTCTCCCCGGAATGCCCTGGGGACAAATGTAGCCTGCATAACATGTTTAGAGAAATCTTTTCAAAATTACTCTCTTCATGGCTTTTCTCTGGCCAAGAAATTCTCAACACCCAAGCCCCCAAGCACAGATCTTCGTCCTGCGGCTCCAAGCTCTTCCCACGTCGTGAACATAGTGTATCAGCTTGCTCAGCATCATTTCCAAACCCCACTGGCATTCATCCACAGCCCATGTGCATGAAAACTAAAAATCTCATCATCCCAGCCCGAACGCAGCCAGAATTTCTGTGCTGAGATTCAACTTTCTCTCGTCAATTGCCCCCAGGTGAGATTTTGACTCACAGCTGAGTATGTGAGCAAGAAAGCAGACACGAGGCATCCATTTTGCTGATGTGGATTGAGGCCAGGGCAGTGGGTTCTGGTTTGGGAGCAGTGACATCATTCATTCATTCACTCATTCAGAAATAGGGGCCAAGTTGTCCAAGCTATCTTCCAATTTGCAAACCTTTTGCCTCAGCCCATGAATAACTGGGATAACAAGTTGCACAATCAGCCCTAACTACAGCTTCTTAACGTGTCAGCTTCCCGATCACCCCCAAGCCTCAACCCCCCTGTTGACCTTGTTCTGCAGCGTGGTCCAGGGAGTCTGTCTGGAAGCTCAGATCATAGACCGTTTACCCTCTCCATCCTCTAGAGATAGGTTCTGCTGAGTCCTTTCTGCTTGCACTCATTAGCATGGGGCCTGGCTTCTGTGGATGGAGGTGGCTCTGCATATCTGGGGTTCCATACCCGTGGATTTGCACAACAGTGGACCGAAATGAGAATTTCATCCATACTAACTGCGTACAGACTTTTAACCTCTTACCATTATTCTCTAAATAACATAGTATTACAACTGTTTACTTAGCATATACATTACAATAGGTATTGTAAGTCATCTAGGGTTCATTTAGAGTGCATGGAAGGATGTATGTAAATTCTATGCAGATCCTATACCTTAAGGGATATGAGCTTCTGCTGATTTGGGTATCTGCGGAAGCTCCTCAAATTGGGCCCCCAGGAACACCGAGGGACCAGTCAGGGCATGAACTCGGACTGATACGCCACCCACCTTCAGTTCTCTTTGGCCCCCAGAATCCATCAAGCTAGTCTCCTCTGCTGGTGCCGAAAGCTTATCTCCTCATTGCTGCTCCTGCTCTCACTTTTCCCCTGCCCTGTGGCCGCTGGCTGGAGCTAGATCTGCCTTCTCAGAGCCTCTCTATGCTTCACATAGATTGTCCCAGGGGTCAGGAAGGCACAGCCTTGAGAGACACAAACCCTTCCACTCACCAACTGCAGTACTAGAAAAACTCGTCCTCAGTTTCCCTTACTCCACAATGTGCAGGTTGGACCATGGAGCACTACGTTCCCTTCCACTTCTGAAATTAAAGGTCAAAAACTCCAAGATAAGCCACTTCTCCACTCCAGAAAGCCACGCTACTCTTAAAGACATTTCCTTTTAGATTCTGTGACATTTTTATTTCCTGACACCTTTTTCCACAAGGTTGACTGTGCACATGTGGAACTGTTTACTTTAATTGCTGGAAAGAAAGTCTGCGCCACTGGCAGAGCCAGGCACCGAATGATGAGGAACAGAATCATTTCTTTAATGAGGCCATTCACCACAGAGTGTGGTCACCGCTTTATGGACAAAGTAAATAACTTGCATATGTTCAATTACTTGGCTTGTCTGCTGAGACCTTCTGGCCACGACTAAGGCCTGATTGGTGACAATCCAAAACAAGCTGTCAGTACACGTTCCAGAGAAGGCAGACAACCAGGCCCAGAGGACAGAGTGTGGGGCCACGCTGGCTCCATTAGAGGTTCTGCCAGTCAGCGCCACAGAGAAAATGCTTATGGGGCCTTAGGGATGATGAACTTGGCAGAACAATTAGGCCATTGTGTGAGATCATACCCAGCCTTTTCCCTAAGCGTAAGAAAGAAGATACATTGATTTCCAAGCCACAGCAGAGGCTGTCACGACCACCAGTGGTCAAGGTTCCACAGAGAAGCAAAGCTAGGACCCTTCAAGGGCCGTGGAACCTGGGAAGTGCTCAGCTATTCTCTATAATTTATATAATGAGATTGATCTTACAATTTTTGTAGCAAGTTTCTTAAGAAGTTTATTTTTCCTGATAAATTGCTGTATTTGTACAATGAAATACAGTGGTGCCTTGTTTCATGAACTCCATTCTTTCCACAATTCTGGTCACAAACCATACCGGATGAGAACCAAATCCAGTTTCCCCATAAAGTCAACATTGAACCTGACCACACAGTTTGATTCGGTTCCAAATCGGTTTGCAGAGAGAATTAAGTTTGTGAACCGAGGCACTGCCACACCTGAAACAGGGTAACTTTACCAAGGAAAGAGGTTTATTGGGCTCACCATTCTGGAGATTCAAGGGCATGGTGGTGGCACCAGCTGTTGAGGATCTCACAGCAGAAGGCAAGAGCACATAGGAGGAGGGAGGTCACATTGCCAAATGGGTGAGAGATGGATGGTGATTCAGGGACTGGGCTTATTCTTACCACACTCCCTCTGGCAGGAGCTCAGGGGTCTCCCTAGAACTAGCTACCTTAATTCTTTCCCAGGGCAGCAACCCCAGGGGCCACCCACTCGTCTCTCCATTTTAAAAGTTCTACCACTTCGACACTGTCACACTAAGGACCAAGCTTTGAACACATAAACTTGGGGGACAAAACACAGAATTTCTTTGACCTACTTAGCAGCCAAGAGCTCAACAATCAGCTCCTTGGTTTCCTGGTATGTCTCAGCTCTGTTTCTTACCTATTTGCAGCAACTGTGCTTACCCAGGTTTCTGTTTATTGTCTGCACACCCGGCCTTTCACACTCCTGTGGGTACTTCTAGAAAAACACAGGAGCAACAGGCAGATAGCTGTGTTTTTCTGAACCCCAGGCATACCACACACTAGTTAAATGAATGCATGCACATTATTTAACTCCTCCAGATATCCATTTCTCCAGGTGAAAGTGTGGATATTACACCTGGTCGTCTAAGTGGGTTTCATCACAGTTGAGATTCAGTGAGATAACTCTACATAGGATCGGACGTGCAAAAAATGCTCACAGCATGGGAATCCCCTTTCCCCTTCCTTTAAAATGAACCTATCCTCGCTATTTTCTTTTTGGCTCCTGTGTTCACGGGTTCATTTCAGAGGTAATCAGGGTATCCATATCAAAAAAATAAATAAACAAGAAAATCAGGGTTTTGTATTTCTTGACACAGAGCTGCTAGGATATTCAACATTTAAGCAATGAGAGAGGTGGAAACTATCACTTGACAGATGGGGTAGGTGTATGAATCACAACTGCAACTTGTTTTTCTGGTCTCAGTTCCCCAAAACTGCTATGAAGACTCCCAAGACTAGCATCTAGGTATAGCAGTATATTATTGAGCAGGGTTTGCAAGAGCTTGTCTACTGAGACTTCCTGACCACAACTGAGGCCTAATTGGTAAGCAGTGTGAAATCTTGAGGTGTGAAAGTTAGAAACCAATGTTACTGCAGAACTTGTGCCCAACCGAGGAACAGATACTGAGCTGGGTAACAATGGGTGCTTACAAACAGCATTGTGCTGGTAAGCTGGAGGTACCTAGTCATAAAGCTCATGCCTTCTTATGACTGGATGTGTTATTTTAAGCGAATGACAATTTCAGCAATACTCCAAAAATATTCGATCATCAGAGGTAGAATGGGCCACTTTTTGTGCAGTACAAGAAACAGGCTTTATTGCCATCACTTATGCTCCTCTGCATTCTTATCCATAAGAGAGACTGTGAAAACTAGACCAGAAACTAAGACAATGGAATTTGGCAAGTAGCCCCAGAAAGGGAAAGAAAGCTGTTGTCCAGGAGTGATTGACAGCATCATTAACACTTACTGTGTTGATCTGCTAGGGCTCCAGAAAAAAGTACCTCCAAATGGAGGTATCCACACAGAGGTTTCTTGTCTTGCAATACGAAGGCTAGAAATTGGAGAGCTGGATGCCAGCAGGATCAGTCCTTTCTGAGAGCTGTGGGGAGAGTCTGTTTCAGGTCGTCCTCCAGTGTCTAGTGGTTAACTAGTGATTTTTGATGCTCCTTTGCTTGTAGATATCTCCCTGATCTTTGCCTTCATAAAAATATGGAATTCTTCCAGTATGTGTCTGTGTCCAAAGCTCTTTTTATAAGGCCTTGTATCCAGTCATATTGGATTGTGGGGCCACCCTCCTCCAGTAAGACCTCATCTTAACTAATTACATCTGCAATGACCTTATTCCCAATTAAGGTCACACTTGGGGATACTGGGGGTTAGGATGTCAACATGTGAATTTGAGAGTGGACAGTTAAACTCATAACATCCACTATAGGGCAAGCCTGTTGAGAGATATTAAGATGAGTGGATAAGTAATCTGTACACTATTTTCCTACAGTCCAGCATGCAACAGGTCCAGTAGAAATTGGGCAACCAAGAATGCAGTTGATAAGCTTTATGAGAATATGAAGGAAAGTATCTTATTATTGGGTAGAGTATTAGGTGCAGAAGAACAGCTTTAAAAGTATATCCTAGTGAAGCCAGAGAGATTTTAGTACCCAAGACTTTGTTTAGCACAATACATTTTCAAAGTCAGGGACCTATTTATGGCTTAAGTCTATATAATTATTGTTAAACTAATATGCTGTGGAGCATAACTAATTGATCTGAATGGAAAACAGAGACCTGTGTTATGACCTGAATTGCATCCCTCAAAATATGTATGTTGTATTGCTCAGAATGCAACCATTTTTCAAGATAAGGTCTTTAAGGGGTGGTTAAGTTCAGATGAGGTCTTTGTGGTGGAACTTATTCCAATATGGTTGGTGTCCTTGTGAAACAAGGCCATCAGGACACACTGGGAGAGAAACAACAGGACACACGCACAGCACAAGCACTGGGTGAGGACACGGCGAGAACATGGCCATCTACAAGTCCAGGAGAGACCTCCTGAGAAATCACCGTAGCCATGCCTTGATCTTGGACCGAACTCCGAGAGAGCAGAGCTCTGCTCTCAGGCTGCCTAGGCTGCAGTACCTTGCTCTGGCAGCCTTAGCAGGCTTATGTGTCGTGTTGCTACTTTGGAATCTTTGGGGGACTTTTGTTTGCTTGTTTGGTTCTGGTTTTGTTTTTAAAGTTTAACTTCAAAATAATACATGAACATATCCCCTTTCTATTAAATTTCATTTCCACTTCCCAGTTTGGAATGTGAACAAAAACGATGGTATTGTACATAGGATTCTGCAACTTTGCTCTGTAATACTTAATAACGCAGCTCAGAGATCTCCCTATGTTTGAACATTTTCTTTATTTATGTACTTTTAATGGTTTCCAGTGTTTGCTGTTAAAGTCTTTATTTAAAAAAATAACTTTGGAAGTAAAGTCGACAGTTTGAATAGCCTAGTTTCTTTATAATTGCACAGAGAATAGAATGCATATCTTAAATAAACTGTCTGTGCTTCAGATAATTACCCAAATAACTGAAGTCCTCAGTTTCTTAAGATTTCAAAACCATATTGTTTAATTTTATGGTATACATTAAACCTCCTCCAGTAGAATAGTGTTACTTTTTTCCAGCACATAGAACTAATAATTGAACCTAAATGGATTGCTAATTTAGTGTTTGATTCCCTAAAATGTGTATTAAATATTACCAACAGTGCTTTAGGAGGTGTCTGCTCCTTTCGGTTTTGGCTGTAACCTAAAACTGTCCAAGGCCTAGTGACTATTTGCATTTTATTCCAACCTAGCATGGCTTTCAATTGTTTTGAATTAAAATCAACCTCTGGGCTAAGAAAGTCTGATAGAGTTTGTTTCAGGCTTTGGATGACATACCAGATGTGACAGTGCCCCGATGTGCCTTTACCTCTGACAGATTGAATTCTAAATGTTTTCCAATACTTTTAGAGCAGACAATTGTTTTAATCTATTTCCAAAGGATTTTTACTTTAACTGTAGCTGCGGAGGTTTAGTCAATTATCACTTGTACATTCTACCCCCTCAATTGAGCAGAAATAGCTTTTGTTTGAAGTCTAAAGCAAAACCAAACACAATAATCTGATAGGATATGTATTAAATAAAAAATTCAGTAATTACATTTAAAAATTAAGATAAATGGCACACGAAATGTCCCAACTCGAGTTAATACACTGTAATGTATCTATTAGATTCTAGTTAAAATGTTCAATTTTAACAAAAAGTAGTAGAGATTTGAAGATAATTCTTTCAAGTATTTACAATATCAATTCAAATGCAAACCTTGTGGTTCTGAGCACAGAAAGCAATAAAAGCTTTTATTTTAGATCAAGACTCTCAGCCTTCCCTCTAAAGCTTTGTTAGGTTCTCTGCAGATGCTGAATCTACTACAAAGCTGCGATTGAGGACAGCTGAGTCAGGGCTCAAAAAACATTAGCCAGTAGTTGTAACAATAGGCGGAGTATTGATAGCAATGGCAAGAGTGCTTACCCAGTTTCATAAAGGAGATATCTGCAATTAATCTTAAAGGAATTTTGGGATACTTTCGGGAATGTGAACTTATGAAAGACTCCGCAGATGTTTTCATACATGAAGTTCTTTTCTTTCTTCCTCATGAGTCAACCATCCTTGGACGCAAGAGTATGAAAGAGACCACCCTGCTGTGTTTTAGGTTCAGCCAGGAGCAAGTGCAGAAGGCAGGGTCCCTCTGAATAACACTTACTCAATGGCTGGTATTGCTCTTCAGCCTCATGAGGCCCTGACTTTGGCTCTGAAACTCTATCTCAGTCCCAGCACAGCCCATAACAACATTGACCCTTCTTCTTCTCCTCTCTTAAAAATGATGGCGATGGGTTATTGCAAAGTACAGTTTCTGGTGTTGCTGCCATTAGAAAGGAGGCATGGAAGAGGGGACTTCTGTGGCACACAGGCCTGGGCTCAGCCCTTGGTGTCCACATGTGCTCTCTGGAGAAATTATTTAACCTTTCTGAAGCCCGGGGACTGTTCTTAGTTGAAAAAGCACATCAGTTCTACCCACAACACAGCGTCACTAAGGTGGGTCCCAGAGGTACACACCACAGGTTTTCCTCTTTCCACGTGAACTCAGGGCGAGTCAGGCCCACCAGCCGAGCAGAACAAGCAGTGGGCAGCTGTAGACCCCGGGCTCATCGTCCTCGATTGACATGAAGCACTGCGCCGCAGACCCTCATCACAACCCTGCAACAGAGCCACAGGGCTGTCATGCGGTCTAAGTCTGCTTAGATTTACAACAGAATATGTGCATTTAATACAAATATTTTTAAGAGCGTGGGACTCATACAACAAAAAAATCAAGGAAAACGAATATTTGATCATTTACACAAGAGAAAAATTATAGACATATTACAAATATCAAGGGACATTTATAATCATTACATTTTACCTATCAAATATTAAAATGTTAAAGATAAATTCATTAAAATGAAATGTTTGAAAAATGAAGTTAGAATAACAGAAAAAGCATTTATTTAATCATGTATAACTATTTTCATCTTTCTTCAGAGTGCAGTATTAAAAACCAAAGTGGCTAAAAATGTCGTTATTAAACAGTGAACATATTTTTTTTTACAAAATTACAACCATTGACAAAGTTCTTTTTCTGCTTAGAGAGCTTGCGAGGAGACAACTCCAAATACCTCCATAGACTCCAGTTTAAAATATCTTCCCCTTCCTCTTAATAACTTTGAAAAATTCTTCTAGAATAATTCTTGGCGCTTTTACCGAAATGTGGGGAGTGTTGAGTTTTCATTGATGGCAAGCTATAGTTTTGTTTCAAGAAAAATTGCAGTTTTATCTTCTGTCTCTTTTACTTGATGACATGTTGATAAAATTCCAATGCAGGATTTTTCATATCCACTTTAATAACATTCTGCATGTAGCTTGCTAGGAAGATTTTTTTATTTGAACAAAAATTGTCTTGCCGTAGAAGTTTTCCTCCTCTCATGCCCTCTAAAAAAAATGTAGCTTTGTGTTGAGAGTAGAGTGTTGCTCAGTGGTTAAGTGCTCGCCTAGCACATGTGAGATTTGATCTGGGTTTGATCTCTAGCACTATACACACACAAACACACACATCTACGCACCAAACAGTGTTCCATTTGAAGGTGAATGCAGGATGGAATTTTTGAGTGTGTCTTAAGACATCATGAGATCCTTACTCAAGATCACTTCAATATTAAAAAAAAACACCAATAAAAACATATGTGGCAGATTAACAGTCAACTTGTAACACGCAGCTGAAATGAATCAGCGTGACGCTTGGTGTGGAAGGTCCATCTGAGGATTGTTGCCAACAGTATAAAAAGAGAACGAGAGAGGAAGAGATGTGCTATTGATTCTCCTGGAAAAGCTTGTCATGTTGGTTTTCCTAATATGAACTCAGTTGTTCTCATCATCAGAGGAGCTCGAGACCTCGCTCTCTCTCAGGATGGCTGAGGTGCTTTTCAGGGGAGCCCTGGTCCTTACTTTGAATGTTGTTTCCTGGCTCCAATGCAGATCCCTCAGCCTGCTGGAACAGATCCTTCACCACACCGGCGCAGACTTTCTGATTTATACCACTTCCCAGGGCAGATCCTTGGTACAAACTTGCATGAAACATTGCAGCTGGCTTTATGCCGCCAGCTGGACTCATGCAGGATATTGCCATGGGCTCTAGGTCTTCAGCTGGACTCATGCAGGACATTGCCCTGGGATCCAGGGCCTCAGATGGATTCTTTGGGTCTCCAGTGTGTGGACGGATCTCCTGTACTCTTTTGCATTTGACTCTTTGAATATTATAAAAGAATCATATAAATTATGTGTCCTATATTAAATTGTTTCCCTTATAAACCTCGACTACAACAACATATATAGTTAAATACTCCATGTCAGAGCTCTGAATGATGCACTACATGTTACCATCAATGTTCTTTGTATGCATTCATTTAAAAACTATTCGTTGAGCACCTATCCGTCAGCTCTTTTGCTAGTCATTAAGGACAAATGGAGAACACAACATGTTATTAGCTTTGATTTTGGGGGTACTTATGATTTAATGTAAGACTTAATAAACAGACAAATGATTGCAGATGGTGATTTGTATTTGGAGAGAAATAACAGTGCTAGAGCAGAGCCATCAACAATGGTCTTACAGAGGAGGTAATTTTT
>RJWT010047386.1:0-11306 GCA_004365215.1 Cuniculus paca | reverse complement strand
TTTCACTTGCACTCTTGTGATTATTGCAGGTATAGGTTAATGAAGAATTAAGGTTTAAAAATATCTGTTTATAAGAAGACTTGAATTTGTAAAAGCCAGTGTATGTTTTTAAGACTAAAGATTATGTAGGCAGAATGGCCTTCTTTATCTTTATGACAATAATAGTTAACAACATTTAAAGGATAAAAATATAATCTATAATTCCTACTACACTAGCTATATTATAATCTAAAAATTCTAGCAGAAAATGAAAGAAAAAAAACTTTCAAGGGATGAGAAAAGGCCAAAAAATCAACATGAGGTGTGATTGAAAAACATGGCTAATGATTAATATCCTAGTAAAAGACATTTGATAATTAGAACCCTGTCAAAGTGCTCTCCCTCACGAGAAATGCTGCTTCCATTGTTCTTGCCACTTAGGAAGCAAGTCTGGATTCCTTTTTGGGAGTGTCTTTTAATGCCTGCCTCAGGGTCCTCAACAGATTCAAAATGCTTACCTTTCATGGAAATGTGGACTTTGAAGAGGCGCTAAAAGTCACTTGGTGCCAGATCCAGTGAATAGGGTAAATGAAAAGGCACTGTAGAGTTGTAATGAGCGTGCTTTCCTGTTAGATGGCACTGAACAGTAGTATTGTTTATTTTATGTTAATTTTTTAACTCCCTTCCTGAAGAGTCTCAGGAAAGAGAACTTTCAGGATAGCTACAGGAAGTGGCAAGGACAAAAGGACAATGTGAAGGGGAGGATTGTGAGGGGAATTAATGACAATCTTTTACTGTAATAAATTTAAATATTTACCATATATTTTAATCACCACTTGGATGTGAAAATCCAAAATAAAGGGAAAATACTTAAAAGCAGAGGTAGAAGAATAAAAATGAGAAATTACATATAGTAGAACAAAAGCTGAGGGGCCATCTTCTTTTCAGGAACAATGGATGGCAGATGACAAAGGAACAATAATTCAGAAGTCTGTATTGCCTGAAATATTTACTGAAAATATTAGGAATATAAAGATAGCTTCAACTATATGAAAGCTGAGCTATTTGGCGCTCAATTTTCAAAACAGCCTTGTCATGTATAATTATCTTCCTTGTAAACTATCCATCCTTATTCTTTTTCTCTATGCCTGGTTTGCTTTATGACATTATTTATATGAAACAGTACACAGAAGTATTTTTCAGTTTTACAACTTTATGAAAATAGAACCACAGATTATCTACATGTGTCTTATCACATAGAATAATTATTTTAACATATAACCATTATGTTACATACATCTAGGTTATTCTTTTATTCATAAGTATACATTCAAGTACATAAAATTTATTTATTCATTCACCAGGTGATGGATATTTTGTTATTCCTAAGTTGAGACTATTATCAATGCACTTGCTATGAAAGTTTATGTAGAAATTCTAAATACCTAGGAGTGAGATGTTTAAGTAATATGGTAGGTGTATGTTTAATTTCTTTTAAATCATCAATTAGTTTTGCAAATTAGTCATAGCATTAAATATTTCTATTACCAGGGTAGGAAATTCCAATTGCTCCATACCTTTTACCATGGTATATATAAACAAACATTTTAAGTATTCCAGCTTATGTGTAGTGGTTTCTCATTATGGTTTTAATTTACATTGTTCTAATGACTGGATATGTGGAATATCTTTTCTGGTACCAATCTGTCATGCACATGTCTTCTAATGATAAACATCTGCTCAAGTCCATTCCTTATTGTTTATGTTCAGGTTTTTACTTATGAGCTGGTTAATGTACAGGTGATAGAAGTACAGGTGATAGAATCAAGTTATGATTATACCACTTACTATAATTTTGCATTCTGGAAGAATAAAAGAAAAGAAAAAACATAACTTCTCTGTCTTTTTAGGATCTTTCTTTTACATGAAACTAATAAGGGATTCAGTCTTTCAGCTGGTATAACCACGGTTTTCTCTGTTCTCAAGGATCGTGCGTGAGGTGCCAATGAGTTGTAACCAAAGGCGGCAGTGGTCCGGATCCTGGCATTTCTGAGCCAGGAAGACTGAGTGAAGTCAGTGTTACCTCTGCTTTGCACATTTATAGTGCCTTGTGATATACAGTAGACTTCCTACCATAGAATATAATGGCAATATTTTTATAAAAGTTGTAAGACCACACGCTGGCATCAATGATGAAAAGTGCCTTTAGGAGGCAGAGGGTAATTGCACTGTGTCAGCACGGTGGGAGACAGGCCACCGGCAGAAGGAGGAGAGTTGCTGGGAACGTGAGTCTTCATCCGAACAGAGTAATGAATAGCAAAACACACAGGGGCCCTTGGGCGCAGTACTAACCCAGATGTTCTTACGGGCCATCCCACACTCTCTCAAGTCGCATGGTCGACGTCTCCAAGAATTTCAGGACTGCAAAATTCGCTATTGATCCTCTGTTGTGGCCATCACAAGGTAATCTCTCTCATTCTAGGTTAGATTAGAGGACAGTCTGCAGTACTGCGCACACCTAAACCTCTCTTCTTAGAATTTGACATTTATCACGGACATTTCAAGTGTCGCGAATAATTATAAAAGATTGTAAAGGCCTTTAAATGTTCTGTGAAAATGCTTGTTTTCATTTATAAATTGACATATTTTAAAGTGCTTTAAACTCCTTTTATAAAGTAAATATTACTGGATAGATTTTAGGTTTTTACAAAAAACACGAACAGTCCAAAATAGTATACACTTCTTATAAATCTAAAAACATTATCTAATAGATATACTAATTCTTACATTGTTTCAATAAAATTAGTAGATTTAAGTGTAAAACTGTGTAACTAAATCAATCAAAGGTAAGTTGGATTTTTTAAGACTGTAAATATCATAATCAAAATTATAAATTATAAGAATACAAAATACATATTTAAATACATATTTAATCACCCAGGGAAAAAATGCATATTCTGTTTCAAACAAAATATACCTCTGAATTTAAAATGTATCATTGTATGTTCGTTTTCAACAAATTTTGCTACTATATGAAATAAATAACAGATAACTTTATTGTGCTTGTTTTAAATCTTAAGGAATTTTTCTGCCAAAAAAAGATGAAACGATGGAGTTTTTGTTGTTTTCTTTGGTTTATTGAGACAGTGTTTTGCTATGTAATTCAGGCTGGCCTTTGAACTCACTATGTAGCCCAGACTGGTCTTGAACTTGCAGTGATCCTCCTGCCTCAGCCTCCCTAGTGCTGGAGGCCATGCACTGCCATACCTGGCATACTCAAATAGAGTCTTAAATGTACATTTACTTTTTTATATGACCCTTGAGTTTCCCAGAATCTTAAATAATAATTATAATCCTATGGTTATCCAACTTTGAAAGGTATTCAAAATAGAATCCATTTGAGATTTGAATATACAATGTGATTTTCTTACTTGAAATCCTAACACATCAGTCATTAAATGAAATTTACTCTTGAGAGAAAACATTATCTTTACCTATTCTGCACTCTACACTGATCCCAAACATGGTTAGGAAGTATGGCATGACTAAGAAGATTTATAAACTAATAAAGTATATTCTTTTCCTCAATAAGATTTTTTTATCACTTACCACCTTAACATGTCAATGTGGACTGCTGGTTTTTCAAGTCCTATTCTCATCTACAATCATCATTCTTTTGTTGATAAGATTATCACACATTTGTGCAATGTGGGTTGGATTTAGGTTTAGTTATGCATCTTTCTAAGTGATCTAATCTATAGACTATTTCTGGTGCATACATCCCACAGGCATCTCACACATTTTCTTCCTTTTTAGGAAAACATAAAGAACATTTAAAAGAATTAATTGAGTTAAACATAAAAATTGCTAGAAGTAATTATACAATGTTATTGTTAAGTGGCATCCCTCCATGTGACAGTCTTTCTCAAAGTCAACTTGGTTTTTACTCTGTAGAAAAATAAGTAATAAATGCTTCTTATTTCACTTTATTTTTATTTTACTTTTTTATTGATTAAGTTCTATTAAACTTTTCCCACATTGCTGCTACTAAAGTTGAATTCTACAAACATGAGTTTTGCTTCTATACGTAACTGAAATTATAGCAAAGAAATGAAGTATACAACTCTGTATCAGTATGTCAAAAAGAGAATAAAACAAGGTCAGTATTCTGTTGTGTGCACCTATGGAGGTAAGTATCACAAAGCATTATTTACTAATTCAGGTAATGACTAAATAAAATGTCATATTGAGATCATCCAGAAAAAAATATCAAGCCAGGCATGATGGTGCACTCCTGTAATCCCAGCACTTGGGAGGCTGAGGCAGGAGGGTCATTGTGAGTTCAAGACCAGCCTGTGATACAAAGTGAACTCAAGGCCCACCTGAACTGCATAGTGAGACTCTGTCTAAAAAAAAACACACACACACAAAAAGAAAAAAATTCAATTTATATCTTCACAATATGGAAAATGCAGACATTCATAAGTGTTATCCATTGTCTTAGTTACTTTTCTCTTGTTGCTGGAAGAAAATACCCAATATTCAAAATTAAGGAAGGAAAGGTTTATTTAACTCAGTTTGTGGAGGTTTCAGTTCATAATCAGCTGGCTCCAAGGCATGGTGGCATGGCACAGGGGCAACAGTTCAAGGTGGCAGAAGGCAGGAAAAGCAGCAAGAACAAAAGGAGGGGAAGCAAGCTTCTTTTCCTCCCTTATATTGTAAGCAGGCCATCCATCACACCATCTTCGTGCTCTCCTCTTGAACAGGCTCAGGATGCTTACAAAATGAGGATCCTGGCCCCCAGTGAGTCTCTTCATTAAACTTCTCAACTTCTCAATTTGACACAATGTATCAACCATTATACCCATTAATTCAAAACTATCCATAATTATACTTTGAGCAAAGTAATCTCAAAAGCCTAATAGTTTAAAAGAGTTCCTACATTTTGATAAAATAACCTCCAAAAGAAAACTGTAATTATAGGTTGTATCTATGCTGATAATGCATTAACAAAGTAATAATATCATAAGACGTATTTCTATACCATCTTATATAAAGATTTGCAATATCTTATACGAAAACATGAGAAGGCAGTGCCATTTTTACTACCATACCAATAATAAAAGGTTGTGCTGAAGTTATTTAACAACATAATTAGAGATCCTGCCTTTTTGCTTCAATTGTATCTATTAGTGTTATCTCCATAAATCCTAGAATCCATACGTTTCTACCAAATTTCTCCTTACAGTTTTACATTATTTTTATTTAAAAATTGGTGCTATACATCATATTTTAATCATTTTAATACTCTTTTTTCCCTTCTCCTCTCCTCATCTCCTTTCCTCTGTTCCACTTTCCCATGTTCAAGAAGTCCTTTTTCCTTTTCTTAAACATCTCTCCCTTCTTTTGTACTTTCATTAGTTGTACTTCAGGTTTCTCATATAAGAGAAACCATGTGATTATTAACCTTCTGCGCCTGATTTATTTAATTTAACCTTATGGTCTCAAGTTTCATTCAGTTTCCTATAAATGACTCAAATTTAGCCTTATCACTGTATAATACTTCATTGCATAAATATACTATATTTCCTTTATTCTTCTAATTTTGGGGACCCATACTGCTTCCATAGTTTGACTATTATGAATTGCATTACTATAAACATGGGGTGTCATGTGTCACTATATTATGTCTTTATATACCCAGGAGAGATACAGACAAGTTGAATGAAATTACAAATTTTAGCATTTTGAAAAAACCTCATACTATTTACAATAATGGTTTTACTAGTTTACATTTCTACCAACAATCAACATAGAGGCATTCTTTATTTCCTGCATCTTCACCAGCATTTTCTATTTTTGTGTTCTTTATGATAATTACTTTAACTGGGTAAGAAGGACTCTCATTGCTGTTTAGATACGCTTTTCACCAAAGGCTAAAGATGTTGAAAATTTTGATGTACCTATTGTCCATTTGCACTTCCTCTTTTGAGTTTATTTCATTTGATCATTTTTTTTAATTTGCCTATTTTTGGGGCTGTATACTTTACCAATTCTTTACATACTCTAGATAATAGGCCTGTACTAGAGAGAAGTTGCCAAATCATTTTCTCATTTTGAAGCTTGTCTTTTCATCTGTGATTCTTTCCATTGTAGTGTTGATACTTTTGAATATAAAATAACCCCATTTCTTGATTCTTGGTGTTACTTCTTGTTTTACTAGATTTCTATTGAGGAAATTCTTTTTTTTGTTTGTTTCCCAGGACTGGGGATCAAACTCACAACCTCGTGCTTGCCAGGCAGGCTCTTATACCACTGAGCTATATCCCCAGTCCTTGTCTTTTTGAGACAGGGTTTCATTATGCCATTCAGGCTGGCCTTGAGCTCACTTTGTAGTCCAGGCTGGTCTCAAACTCACAACAATCTTCCTGTCTCAGCCTCCTGAGTGCTGGGATTACAGGCGTGAGCCACCACGCCCAGCTGTTCAGGAAATTCTTGCATCTCCAAGTATTTTCCCTACTTTATCCCCGAGTGATTTCAGTGTCTCCAATTTTATATCTAGGCCTTTGATCTAATTTGATTTAATTTTAGGTACAAGGTGGTAGAGATACATCTAGTTTAATTTTTCTATATGTGGAAGGCCAATTTTTTCAGCATTACTTGTTACAAAGGCTGTTACGTCATTATGCCCTTTGTCAAAGATCAGACAGCTAAAAGTACATGAGATGTTTTCTGCATCTTCTATTTTACTTGTTTGATTTAGGTGCCTACTTTTGTGCCAGTAGCATGCTGTTTTTCTTACCATAGTTTTATTGTATAACAAAATTTAAGCTTGTGATACCTCCCACTGTGCTCTTTTTACTCAGGACTGTTTAAACCATTCTGGATCTCTTCTGGCTCCATATACGTTTTAGGATTGCTTGTTCTTTCTAGTTCTGTGAAGACTACTGTTGATTCTTTAGCAGAAATTGCATTAAATCAATAAATCATTTTTGGTAATATAGGCATTTTAATGATACTAATTCTGTTTGTCTTGAACAGGGGATGTATTTCCATTTTCTAACATCCTCTTCAATTTCTTTCTTCAGAGTACTCTACTTGTTTTTATAGAGCTGTTTTAGCTCCTTGGTAAGATTGATTCCTAGGAATCTAATTTCTTGAAAGTATCCTAAATGGGATAATTTTTCAGAATTTTTCCTAATTGCATTCATTGGAGGTATACAGGAATGCTATTGTATTTTGTGTGTTGATTTTGTATCCTGCCACTTTGTTGAATTTATTTACTAGTTGCAAGATCCTTCTGGTGTTGTGGGCAAATCTACACAATCCTACATTTTATCTCACTTAAAAAGTTAGCTTGACTTTTTTTTTTTTTTTTTTTTTTTGCGGCACCGGGGATTGAACTCTTGACCTCGTGCTTGTCAGGCGGGCGCTTAGGCCGCTGAGCTAGATCCCAGGCCCTGACAGTTTGACTTCTTCCTTTCCTATTTTTACCCCTTTTATTTCCTTCTCTTGCCTGATTGCTCTGGCTAAAGTTTTGAGTGCTCTATTGAAGAGGAGTTGTTAGAGTGACAAACCTTCTCTTGCTTTCCCTATTTTAAAGAGAATAATTTCAGTTTTTATGCTTTTAGTATATGTTAGTAGTGGGTTTGTCATAAATGACTTTTATTAGTTTGAGATAAGGTCTTTCTGCATTTATTTTGCCTGAGTTTTTAATCATAAAATAACTGTGTTTTCAAAGGCTTTTTCTGCAACTGTTTAGTTGATCATGTGATTTTTTAACCCTGCTTCTATTTATGTGATATATTACATTTATCAGTTACATTTGTGTTGCTATCTTTGCATCACTGGGATGAAGCTAACTTGGTCATGAAGTGTGAACTTTTTCATGATTTATTGCATTCTGTTTGCCACTGTTTCCTTGAGAATTTTTGTGTTTATGTTCATCAAAGACATTGACCTACAGCTTTCTTTTTTGTTGAGTCTTCGTCTGGCTTTGGTGACAGGATTATGCTGCCTTTATGAAATGAGTTTGGCAGTTCTCCTTCCCTTTCAATTTCATGGAAGAGTTTGAGGAGGGTTGGTGTTAGATCTTAATTCCATTGTTTTTCCTGAAGAGTAGGATGATATTTAAGCTCTATAACAGTCCACATTTTAGGTTTCTGTTCCTACTGGCATTGCTAGCTTTCCAGATTCTCCCCTTTTTCCAAACCATGCAGCGTCACAAATCAGGGCTTTGTCACACTCCAATTATCCTCACATGACTCTGAAGTACAGTGGCCATTTATACTAGAGTCGTCAAGCACCTTGCTCACGCTTCCAACATAAACAGCTTAAAGAACAACAGCTGAGAGACTATATCAGTGTTATTCCTTGACCATTACTCTATATTTTTGTGTATTTTTATTTTGTTTTCTTCCCTACATATATGACCTTGTGATTTCTCAGAAAAAAATGGTCTTAAGGTTTCTTTTCCTCTCTTTTTCATTCTGAGAGTTCTGAGTTATAAATTGTTCAGACTCAAAAAACACACTCATAGTGTAATTGTAATGCAAGAGATTTCAATAAAAAATCATTTAACAAAATGCCAAGTAAAGTCCTTGAAATACTTAAAATGAAAGCCAAAAGTCTTTTTGAAATGTATTATTTCTTCAACATTCTGCCAAAAGTCTTAGGCAAGCCAGAGAAAAACAGATTTTTAGAGAAGTGAATGTTTTTCTTCTGTTTTGTTCCTGTGTAATGTATTTTGCTGTGTGTAATAGAGGAAAGAGGGAGATGGCTGTGTTTTATTATTTCAATTTTTTTTTTCTCTCTGCAGGGCTTCGGATATTTCTCAAAATCTACATTCAATGCATGCCACTAATAATCATCAGATTGTGACCTTTATCTCTTCTTTTCTTGTTTCTTATTTTAAAAATCCTTTTTGCTTTTCATGAGTAAGTTAAAACAGCATTTCTTTTAAAAGACTTAGCCAACAGAATCCTCAGCCCACTTATCACACTCTAACACTTACGCATCAGTTGAAATTAGTTTTTACTGCATACATAACAAAGGAAAAGAATAGCTTGAAATTTATATCAAATGCATAAAAAATAAAACTAAGACTCAGGCAGTTTTTTTTAATGATATTTCCACAGCCTTTAGTCTTGCTTTGGATATTGTTCTTGAATCAAAAAAGCTACAGAAAGTACAAGAAAAGGAAGTGAACTTTAGATTGAGAAACAATATGATCAGAGGTGGAGATATGAGGAAAATTTAGCTCTTTACCCCTGTAGGTAATGTTAAAGATTGTAGCATTTGCAGTGTTCCTGCAAATGGGGTAAGGACCAAATAGTAAAACAAGGTTAAGGAAAGAGAAAGTACAGATTAGAGTTACACACAAGTGTTCAGATATTTTTTTGAAGGGAATAATGCTTTTAGTATGACTAAGTGTATTTGAGCAAACAAACTATTTTAATAATACCCAGAAAAAATTAACATAAATAATGTGTAAACTTAAGAATTTAGCCTTGATTAGGGTAGACACAGGCTTATGTTATGGCAGAAGCAGAGGAATTGGATAAATTCAACTGTCTTACATTTACATTCTCATTACAGAAGTTACTGACTCTTTTCAATAAGCAACTGATATTCTTAATGTCACAGGGCAATCCATGCTTCTTTAATTCTATTTCGAGGGAAATCAAGAAGTTGTCTCTGGCTATCTCAAATGTATTTTCAGTGATCTTAATATTTCTTATGAAATAACAGTTTCAAAGGCAGAAAATGTTGAAGATACAGGGCAAACAATTATAGTGATGAGCTCCAACTTAAACTGTCAAATGAAAAACAGGCAACCACATGAATCAAAAAGGCTGAATAGAAATTGAGCCAACAAGACTGTTCAAAGAAATGCAAGAAATTTGTCTGTAAACAGTTTATTTTTTCATCTTGTTTCCTATTTTACAGACTCTTTTATGTTCATGGTTTCCATAAAACACTTACAATATTACTATAAGGCCTAAGCATAAATAGACAAACACATCATATCATTCTTTCTTACTGAGCAAATGAAATTCAAGGAATTCAGAAGGGAGGATGAATTTCATGAAATTCATTATTGATAGTGTGCAGCAATAAACACTAATTTCATTATTGAAAAGTCATGTATGTGTATGTGTATATGAATCTATGTGTAGATACATAGACAAATGATAGATCGATGATAGATCAGCACCATTACGGTATCAAATTTAATGTAAATAAAAGTGGCACTTTAGGTGTATATAAAATTTCTCTTTGAAGTCAACCTCAAATATTCAGGTTTCTTTTAATAACTTGAAACATGTATCACATATATAAATATACAATATATGTCTTCAGACTGAAATTTCAGGAATATTTCTTTGACTATATTCATTACATTCAACTGTTAGTACTTTGGAGGTATGATTTGTGCCTAAAACACGTTCCTTTCCCAGCTGTGCTCTAGTTTCCTACCACTGTGCTTTTATTATACCAGAATCTTGGGGAGTTGCTTTGGGATGTCATGCTAAGTGTTGTATGATTTTCAGAAATATGTTACAAATTAGAAATAAATATATAAAATCTAGGATTAACACCTCAAGTGCTTGATTCTATATATTGTGTGGAGTCTTCATTCTGAAATTAAAAGTGGAGTTAAGCTTTAGTTTTATCTGGAACCAACAAAGAATAATTATTCTGAACTTTACTAAATAATAGCAAATACAGGATTTTACAAAGATTAGGCAACAAAGCAAAAAGTATATAAAGCAGTTCTCATGTGTATATATATATATATATATAGAGAGAGAGAGAGAGAGAACTCTTGCATTTTATAGTAAAGAATTTCATTGGAGGAAAAGCAAGGCATTTTTCAAAGACAAAAGTGTTTAATGAAAATGATTAATACAATACTTATATATTACATATCTGTTTATCTGTTCAAGTGTATGTATAGCTTATATGTAATATTACACACATGCCTGCATTTAACTCTCCAGTACATTTATCTACTTCAATTAAGCAAGATTTTCACATAATATTACATGTATCTAGTGATTCTGAGAAGACAATACTCTGTAACTTTTAAATTTCATACTGACAGGTGACAAGTTGAAATAACCATACACAGTTCTGTGGTTTTGAGTGTTTGATGCTTTTTTAAATAATCATACTAATATTAAAATGACTAATGTTTAATGCATGTAACATGTTGAGCAAATATATCTTGCAAACAGATATGTGGACTACCAGTTAAAGATGGAAGAACACTACTGATTGGGAAAACTGGAATAATCTTTTTTACTTTATGAAAGCAATTACAA
>RJWT010047385.1:0-11318 GCA_004365215.1 Cuniculus paca | reverse complement strand
CAGATCGCACCTGTTTAGTATTCCTTAAGGATAATACTGTACTATTCTTTGCTCTTCTGTATCATCAGTTTTCCTCTGCTGTAACCATTTTATCAGCATTTATGCTGTTATTTCTTACATTTTTTTAAAAAAGGAAACCTTTAAATCTTATTTCCCCTTTCAGATACTGCTCCATTTCTCCCCTGGCTTTCTCAGCATTATTTCTTGAACTAATTGTTTGAATTTACTGTTAAACATTTTTCTCCTTTGAAGACATTCTAGTTGGACATTTGCCTGTGCTGGCCTACCACGTCGCTGTCCAATTGTGACTCTTGAGTTTTGGTTGAATAACTTCTTGCAGAGCGTGTTGGTGTACCGCTGTAATCCCATTACTTGGGAGGCTGAGACAGGAGGATCTGTGCAAGTTCAAGGCCATCCTGGGCCACATAATGAGTTCAAGGACAGCCTGAACTACACAGGGAGACCTTGACTCAAAACCAAACCAAACCAAACCAAGCTGGGCTTGGTTTACCATGCCTGTAATCCTAGCACTCAGGAGGCTTAGACAGGAGGATCTTTGTGAGTTCAAGACCAGCCTGAACAGCATAGTGAGACCCTGTCTCAAAAACACAAGGGCCAGGGGTCTAGCTCAGTGGCCTAAGCGCCTGCCTGGCCAACACAAAGTCATGAGTTCAATCCCCTGTGCCGCAAAAAAAAAAAAAGAAGAAAAGAAAAGAAAAAACCAAACCAAACCCAGCCTATCTAACTTTTCAACTCTGTCTTTACAGTTTTTCACTTGGCTTCTTGGATACCACATTCTCCTGACTTTATAAGCAACTACTTCACTAATTGCTTCTCAGTTCTACTTTCTCCTCCCATAATTGAGTGTTACAGTGCCCAGTGACATCATTGAGTTATCTCTTTTTATCTATGCTTATTTTTGTGATCATCTCACCTAGTCTCATGGCTTTTAATGCCAATTAAGGTATGAATCCCAAGTGTTTTCTCTCCAGCCCAGTCTTCTTTAAACTCAGCTCTTATTTAACTGCTTCATTACCATCTTTACTTGTATAACTTTTTTTTTTTTTGAGACAAGGTTTTGCCGTGTAATTCAGGCTGGCTGTGAACTCACAACCTAGCCCCAGCTGGCCTTAAATTTGTGGTGATCCTCCTGCCCCAACTTCTCTGCTGGCTGAGATTACAAGCATGCTCCACCTAGTTTGTCTGACTGATAACATCTCAAATTTAACCTGTCCTAATATCATTGATGCTAGAGTTTTGTTTTCATGACCTCTTTTAAACAAAGTCATTAAGGGGATAAGGAGGTGACAGCTTAGTGCTAGAACACTTAGCTAGCATGTGCAAGGGCTAGGTTCACTGGCAAGAGAGCTATGGAGCAAGGAAGCAGGGAAGGAAGTTATGTAGTTGCCTTCCAACTATATTCCTCATTTTGGAAGTGGTGGAGACAATATATAACTTTCTCTCCTCTCCCCTTTTTAATTCTTAAATGTTAAGAACACTAACATTTGTGTTCCTTTAGTCACATTTAGGCTTCACAACCACTGTAAGGGAGCTCCATTTTATTGATAAGGAGTGAAAGGTTCAGATCAAGTAATATGTTCATGATTTTTTTTTTTTTTTTTTTGGTGGCACCAGGGATTGAACTCACGACCTTGAGCTTGCCAGGCAGGCACTTAGGCCGCTGAGCTAGATCCCCAGCCCTGTTCTTGAGACAGGGTTTCACTATGCCGTTCAGGCTGGCCTTGAGCTCACTTTGTAGCCCAGGCTGGTCTCAAACTCACAACGATCCGCCTGTCTCAGCCTCCCGAGTGCTGGGATTACAGGCATGAGCCACCACACCTGGCTTATGTTCATCATTTTAAAGCTAATATAAGTTATACTGGGATAAGAACCTGAGTTTGATACATAACCAGTAGTATTTTAAAGCTACAGTACATAATGACTGTTGTCCTTGTTGGTATGTACCTAAGAATTTATATGTTAAATACTATTTAGAATGTGGGCTTTTCTTCCTTTTTTTATTTTGTTTTGTTTGTTTTTGTAGTGGTGCAAATGGAACCCAGGGCTTTGCACATACTAGACAAATGCTCTGCCAGTGGGCTACACCTCCTGCGGGTCAAGTACAATTTAGGCACTGAGGATGCAAAGATGAGTACAGAAGCCTCTGAACTAGTGAATTTTATTTTACTCTTAGCATCTACATTTTTTTTAAAAAGACATTTGAGAAAGATTTATTATAAGATGCACTTAAGAGTACAGTGTGGGTGCTCAGAGAAATTAAGTTGGGAACTGAGAATTTTTAAAAACGCATTTTAAGTGGTTGGAATCTTTGGAATTTAAGACTCTATACTTTTAATCTTCTTTAGTGTGGGAGAGGATCACCCACCCATAGTGAGATAATGGTCTGTTAATAGGAGAAATCCCAGAAGGGTGATCTGCTCATGAGTAAAATAAGACCATTTGTAAGTAAAAAGGGAGTAGTGGGCAGACCAGTTTGTAGCTGAAGGAAAGTTGCCCAAGTTTACTGTTTTGGGAAAAGAGACTGGGCTTGTGTTCTGAAGCTGCAGTTTTGTCTTCAAAGTGCAACCTTTTTTTTTTTTTTTTTGCTACCAGGGATTGAACTCAGGACCTTGCGCTTGCCGGGCAGATGCTGTGCTGCTGAGCTCTATCCCCGGCCCTGAAGTACAACTTTTAGAATCTCAATTTCCTTTTTTAAATAAAATTTAAAACCTAGTTTTATTTCTTTTATCCTAGCTCACTCCTTGCTCCAGACTGCAGTCCCTTCTTTTTAGAGGGTGCAGAAGTCTATGGTGTATCTTCAGTTAGAAAGCCTGGATCTAACTGAGCTATCAGGTTCCATTTCTGAAAGAACCATCATCTTTCTGTAATGAAACCAAAGTTGATATTTCCGCAGTCTTCATGTCCCTTTTTAGGTCCTTTCATGGTCACCAAGATAAATGTTGTGGGCTGCGTCCCTGAGGCTGAAATACGGAATTAACCCACCCTTTTAAAATCAGTTTGCAAGTTTGCTGACTGCCGTCAAGGAAATAAAATTTTCAGGACGAGTCACTAAAAGAGACCTGAGAGGAGAGGGAGACACAGGACGCACTCAAGGGTAGAGTGCATGTGTTCAGAGAAAGGAGACAACTCATGGCTTCTACATTTGATTCAAAAGTAGCCAGAATAATCCCTTAAATACCTAGATCAAGCCATGCCATTCTGCTCAGAATCACCCTGCAATCTTCAGTCCTTCTCAGAATAAATTAAGAAGTTTTTATTCGATCTGCCATGGCCCCTGGCTACTTTTTTAACCCCTGACTGTAAAACATATGCTCACTCTTCTCCAGCGCCTTGTCTTTTTGTTCCTAGAATAAACCAAACATATTCTTGCCTTAGAACTTTGTAGTTGCTATTTCCTCTGCACGGAATACCCTTCCCCAGGTAATTTGGGTGGTTTATTCTTTTGCTTCATTTCTATTCAGTATTGTCTGTTTCATATTACATTATCAAAATAACTTTCATCACTATATTTAAAATTATGTCCTATATCCCTACTCTTCTCTATTGTCAACAAAAATTTGCTGTCATTATTATGAATATGCACTAACCTATCTAAAATGGCTTCACACTCTGTCCTCTTAGCAATCTATATTTTCTTTGTAGCACGTGTTACTATTTCCAAAGGATATCATATTTGCTTCTTCTGTTCTATAAAGACAGGAATTTAGATTGTTTACTGTTATATCCCTGTATTCAAGAAGAATGTTTAGCCACATAGGGACTCAGTACTTGCTGAATGAATGAATAAAAGTTATAGTTCACTCCTTGATGTTTGATTATTTAGGTTTCTAGCTTTCATTCATGAGTTACAACCTAAATAAATTGAAACATCCCACTTATGCTTTGTAGGTTTTAAAATACTGCTTGAAGATATTTTTGAATACTAAAATCATATTTCATATTTTTCTCTCCCAACTTTATTTCACTTTGAAATGTATGTATGCTGTGTATTCATAAAAATGTGGACCAAGATAAAGCTGAGTGCTGTGATACATATTTCTGTATAGATTGATAAACTGCTGATCAGTACTTAGCAGTTATTTCAGATGGCTAAAACCCTGTATGGCTCAGGTCTTACCTTCCTATTCTAAGAAATCCTTTTGGCAGATTCCTTTTTGAAATTTAAGGTCCTTCCCAGTGGCCAAAATAGCAACTCCAGGAATTTGTGATTTCATCTAGGAATTTGTGACCACTTGCAGCCTTTGCATTTCTTCCAACTACCTTATTGTTTTCAGGAGTTTGCAAACCCCTTATTCTGGGATGTTGTATTGGCAACATCTCACTCATAAGCAGTGAAATCTGAGAAGATTCTCTAGGCAGATTATGTGTGTATGGAGGCACAGAATGTCACTCATCTTTGTTTTGTGAATATGGCCCCAGAGAATAGCCTTATATACAGGGATTAAACAGCCAGTTGATAGCTGTAAAGTAGGCAGCAACACATCTCCACCAGCTGAAAATTGAAGCTCTAACCTGTGGCCCCATTAACACATGATCTAATTTGTTAGGCTTTCAGGTCATAAAGAAGGATAAAATGCCTACCATTGCCTGTCTTTTCAGACTTTCCACTTCAGCATTAAAAGTAATTATAGAAAACCTTTATCAATCTCTTGTCTGTTCTGAGCCCTGTGTTGTATGCCTTAGATGTGTTTGTGTCTAATCCTTACAATCTATGAATTTTATTAACAAAAGTTTAGAGAGCTATAACTGGCCTATAGTTATATATCCATTAACTGGTGGACCTAACATTTATAAATCCCGGGTGGTCTGCCTCTGTTTTACTTTTGTACATATTAATCTCACATTCACACAACTCATATACATGGTCCAACTCTTTGGAACTGCCAGCCTTCTGTTAAGGATGTTTGTTCTTCCCTGAATTCTGGCTCATAATTAGACCTACTGCTCAGGAGAAATCTTTCATTTCTTTTCTTTGCCCAGAGGAGAAACTTAAACAGTCACACTTGTTTCCATTAAGTCAGAAAAGAGGAGACTGAAAAAAAAAAAAAAAGAAAAAAGAAAAGAGGAGACTGACTTCTGGATGGCTGAATAACCAACGATGGTCAAGAAATTAATGTCCAAATATAGACTTGAAACCTTGGCATTGTCATTTAGTAGCCATGCAACCTTGGGAAACTGAATGAGAATAACTAATCTCGATATCTGAGGCATGAGTAAAGAATTCAGAAGTAGCAGCAAAAATGTTACACTCTGGATTTGATTCTTCCTTATCCTGTAACAATAACAACTTTTTCTTTAACTCTCAGTCTTTAAGGTGAAGGAAACAAAAGTAGATATCTTACAGAATGGTAATCGAAAAGGGACAAAATCAAAAGTGTTTAGCACTGTTCCTGACTTAACAGTGTGCAGATACAGGCCCTAGAATAAAATTTGTTTTAGGCCTAGAGCACAGAATTATGGAAAAGTAATCAAGGAGTTTAATAAGATACGAAATCTGAATTTGGAGAAGCCGTGTGATACACACAGAGTTAGCCTTCAATGAGTTCATCTGCATTTAAGGATTAACAATAAACTTGATGTGCTTATTTGTTTATTTGCCATGTCAGGTACAGCAGAGAGAGTGGCTACTAACCTAGCAGTTGCGATATTTCATGTTTGGAAAACTGAATGAGAATAGGTAATCTCAATATCTGAGGCATGCCAAAAGAATTCAGAAGGAGCAACAAAAACGTTACACTTTGGATTTGATTTTTCTTTATCCTATAACAATAACAACTTCTCCTTTAACATGGAGCAGCAAAAGTGTTACTCTTTGGATTTGATTCTTCCTTATCTTGTGACAATAACAACTTTTCCTTTAACTCTCAGCCTTTATTGATTTATTTTGGCCTTAGTTTATTTAAAAATTTTTGTTCCTACCATTGTATGAAGCATTGGCAATACAGAAGAGCATGTATTGCCTAATTTGTTTGCCAGAAAAGTTATAGGAAGCTGAGTACTAAGTTAAATGATAGTACCCTATGTTCAGTAGAAACATAGAGTATCCATATTTTTAAATTCTTTTTTTTTCATAGTTTCTAAAAAATTCTAAAATGCACCCCCACCCCACTGGTTTTTTGTTTTGTTTTGGTTTTGGTTTTTTTTTTTTTTTTTTGTCTTTTTGAGACGGGGTCTCGTTATGCAGCTCAGTCTGGCCTTGAGCTCACTTTGTAGCCCACACTGGTCTCAAATTTGCAAGGATCCTCCTGCCTCAACCTCCAGGTGCTGGAATTATAGGTGGGAGGCACCTCGCCCAGCCTAAAGCCCTTTAATGAATAAAAAGCTCTACTATTTCCAAGTGTCCATCAAAAAAGGAAATCAGCAATCAGCCCTATCAGTATTCATGGGAAAACTAAACAGTAGAAAGGGGAGAGGGGAGATGAAGATTAATAACTGTTCTTTTTCATAAAGATAAAGTACTGCTTTTCAAATAATAGCTGTATGTCACTGAGCGATCTAAATAGGCAGGATGAAATTAGCTGGTTCATATGTTTGGTTGGTTGGTTGGGTTTTTTTGTTTTTGTTTTTTTGGAGACAGGGTTTCACTATGCAGTTCAGTCTGGCCTTTAACTCACTTTGTAGCCCAGGCTGGCCTGGAACTCACAGGGATCCTCCAGTCTCAGCCTCCTGATTGCTGGCATTATAGGCGTGTGCCACCATGCCCAACCATATATTTGCTTTATATACAGTACTGTATAATTAAAAGCCCACTGCACTATTTTGGAACAGCTTGTTGAAATATTAAAAATTAAAGATGTCACCCTTGTGGTAGACTTGTAGATTTCCACTTTAGTGGAACATTCTGTGCACATGACTGGGTGGTAGTTTTCTTCCACTCCCACCTGCTCTGCAGGATCTCCCTGGTTAATTTGGGGGGGGGCGGTTAAGGGTGGAAGGGGGATCTTGCTATATAATTCAGAGTTCAGGCTGGCCTTAAACTCCCTATGTAGCCTGTGCTGGCCTTGAATTCACAGACATCCTCCTACCTCAGCCTCTCAAGTGTTGGGATAACAGGCATGTGCCACCACACCCAACAAATCTCATGTTCTTATAGCTATGCTTTTTCTGTTTTCTGGGTTTTCGTATTTTAGATCCTCTTGTTTGAGTTTTGTGGACTTCTTTCCTTTGGCAGTCAGGGCCCAATATCTTCATACAGTTTGTTTAGTTCAAGACAGCATCACTTTGGAACTGGCTGTTGTTGCTGACATGGCCTCTCTAGTCCAAAACCATGATAACCTCTTTCTGTGTCACCCCAGGCCTGGTCTTTGTTATCTGTTTAAAGATCATGTAGTATTTCATCATTTAGAATCCTGTTCCATCTCTTCTTTTTCTTCTTAATTACCTATACTACTTTGTCTTCATTCTCAGAATTAGAATCAAAATATACATCATCCTACTGCTTTGTCAGAGCGATTCTGATTGTTTCATGTCTCAAGGAAAACCGTGTTCCCAGAGAAGATAGCTTGTCCTCTGTTGTTTTCATAATGAAATTTAATTCAGCTTCTCTTTCTTTTTCAAATTCATCTTCACTAGATGAGTCACTTTTTCCAGTAAGATATTCTCTGATGAGTGTTCGTTTTTGGCTAGGAATTTCACATAAAAGTATACCCACTTCATTGTGAGAGCTACTCAAAGGTGACTTCTCAATGGTAGGCTCTTTAACTGCATAGGGGCCATACTCATCCTGTAGCCGGCTCCTGATGTCCTGGAATGTTCTACACTGTCCACACATTGCAGCATCTGTTTACTCTTGCTATAGGGTATCCATATGTGTGTGTGTATATATATATATATATATATATATATATATATGGCTTTATAGAAAAACTGATGTTTGAGTTGAACCTTGAAGTAATAGTGGGGTTTGAATGGATAGATGAAGTGGTTTAGGTACAACTGAGTGTAGTAATAAAGGGATAGGAATTAATTGAGGTCTTGTGAGAAATAAGACCTGTTTTCTTGGGAAAAGGAACACATCAGAAACTCTCGTGGGTTAGAGTTTAGATTTGGTGCAGAAATGAGGAAGGGTTTGAAGGTAGGAAATGATGTGACCGAAGTGATGTCTTAGGAAGATTAGGCAGAAGTATATATTTCAGGTTTAGGACAAGAGAGTGGAGTAACCAAAAGGCAGGACTTGCCGGCAGCACAAAATTACAGGGTATTATACAAAGATGAATTCAGGGCCTGAAGCATCAAGATGAGAATTATGTACTGTGCTGCTGACTCGCATGGCAAAGAAGGGGTGGAGGGACAAGGAAGACATACTCAGCTTTGTTTTATACATAATTTTTCTTAGCTTATTTATAAGTTTAGGAAACAGGAGTTTTCCTGGAGTTATTAAATTGCTTTCAACAAATGTGTTGAGTTTGCATGGAGCTGTTTATAGGAAATGTGATTTAATACTACTGGACATTGAGGGCGACAGACTGTGGCCTACAAGCCAGAGTCTACCCAAGTACAGTCATGTGTCACTAAATGATGGGGCTGTGTTCTAAGAGATGCATCATTAGGCAATTTCATACACATGCCTAGGTGGTTTAACCTACCGCATTACTAGTTTATATGGCTGTTGTAGCAGAGTTGTGGCTCTAGTTCAGCAAATGGTGAAAATATTTTGTCAGCTCCTTTACAGAAAACTGTTTGCTGACTTTGCTATCCAAGAATCATTTTTTAAAATCTGTTATACCCATTAAATAACAGTTAATCTCTATGATATCATTTAGTCCTCGATGCTCTACCAGTGAAACCGAAGCAGGATGGTAATGTTCCCAAGGTCCTGTGCCCTTTAAGCTAAATATAGCATTCAATCCCAGGCCAAGACACAGGTCATCTGACCCCTTGAAGTTCTTTTTCCACCATACCACTTATGTTCCTTTTTTCTCCCTCTTGGTGAGGCTGGTAATGCAACTCAGGGCCTCATGTGTGATAGATAAGTGCTGGGCCACTGAGCTATGCCCCTAGCCCTAGAGCTGTGTTTTAACTGGGGATATCTTGGCTGCTGTGTCTCTGTCTCTCTCTGTCTCTCTGTCTCTCTCAAGACAGGGTCTTGCTATGCAGTTCAGGGTGGCCTTGGGCTCACTTTGTAGCCCAGGCTGGTCTCCAACTTCCAGTGATCTTCCAGCCTCAACCTCCTGAGTGCTGGGATTATAGGAGTGCACCACCACACCCAGCTTGGTGGTGTCTCATTATATTCATATTCATACATACATACAGATATGACTAAAGAATTGTTGTGTTTTTTGGTCTTTTTGAGACAGGGTCTCACTATGCAGTTAAGGCTGGCCTTGAGCTCACTTTGTAGCCCAGGCTGGTCTCAAACTCACAACCATCCTCCTGTCTCAGCCTACAGTGTGCTAGGAGTGCTGGGATTACTGAGATTACTGGGATTACAGGCATGCACCACCACTCCCGGCTCTAAAATCATTTTTATCATGATTTAATTTGTTTAATGTATCAGTGTGAAAACATTTAGCACACAGTTAGAAATGATCTTGTTATATGCATGTACAGATAGGCCAAAATGAAACCCATTATTTTGTACAATATGCACAAATAATAAAATTTTTAGCACATATAAAATTATTTAAAAAGGAACATCAGTATCATAAGTAGTCTCTTATCAAGCAATGCTGTATTTTGTAATTGAAAGCAGAATTAAAGAGAATCTCAATTTGCTCTAGCAAAGTACTAATGAGTCACTAGATGTTTGTTAATTGGAGTTTAACATCAGCATATGTTTAAGGTAAGCATAGTTACACATTTGCCATCTCCTTCTGCTAAGTTCAAGAGGAGTTAAATTAACTGGAGCAACAGATGAGAATATAAGTACTTTGTATGCTGACACCTCTGGGTATCCCAGTAATGGGTATGTGTAATAAGAAACCTCTGCTGGGGACAGTTTTGCCAGCACATACAATTAAGATTAATTGACTGGATCATGTAAAAGCCAAAATTCAGAATCCAGTGTATAAAAGTTGGGCCTTTCAGAAACCTGACATAGTGATGCATAGCTATAATCCCAACTACTCTGGAGGCTGAAGCAAAGGAACCTGAGTTTGAGACCATCTTGAGACCCTGTCTCAATATAAAGAGCCAAGGACATAGCTCAGTGGTAGAGCACCCTGGGTTTGATCAAAGGATAATGGTTTAAACATAAAGTGCTTCTTTTTAATGAGCAAAAAAGTCTGTCAGAGTTTTGGCATAAAGTAAAGGTCAATTTTCACTCTTGATAGGTGAATAAACTTCAGGTTGGTTCATTGTGTAATGTGGTTGAGAGACCCAACAGTAGAGATTTACTTCTTATCTTAATGGGAAACAGAAAGACAGGATCCAATTTACTCACCAGTCTTAACACTGTTGGGGATTGACACAGACACTAGGTATAAATGATAAACAGCAAATACATTTAAACAGGACCCAGTGGGAATCCAGTTTGGGAGCAGAAGACAAAGTAAACAACAGCATAGAAATTCCAAGTGTTTCTTAAGTAAGAATCAATTAACATGAATCCTGAATTAAGGAATAATTTAAAGATACAATCTTAGTATTTTTCCTTTATGATTATATGGGGAGACTGAGATATTACTCAAGAATATCTACAATAATGGTAGAGAAACTGTGTGAAAAAATTGAGGACTTGTACAGTATTTTAACTCTTTGGACACAGTGGCACATGCCTGTAATCACCTCTAGAGGCTAGGGCAAGAAGATTGTGAATTCAGGGCCACCCTGGGCAATTTAGCAAGGAGTAAGTCCTCATCTCCAAATTTTTAAAAGGACTAGGGATGTTGGTAGTGGTAGAATGCATGCTTGGCATAGTTGCACAAGGCCCTGAGTTGAATCCCCACTAACCACACACACAATTTTAATGCCTAAGCAGAGATCTTTTAAATGGCTTTGAACAGACATCTTCCCAGGATTTAATCTGCATTTGAATTTCACTTCTAGTTGTACTTTTATGAATTATATGTGGGTGTATGTTGGTTGATATATGATTAGAGCAGAGAACTTGTAGAGAATCAAACACATCATTTTCAGGCACCCCCTAGTACATTTCATGCTTCTCTCAGATACAGTCAGTCATTAGTCTTAAATGGACGCATTGGTGACTTACCCTTCCTGCCTGACTGCCTGCCTTTCTGTCTGCCTTTTTGTCTTTTATCTCATTGTTTTGCCCAGGCTAATCTCAAACTCCTGAACTTTAGTGATCCTCCTACTGCTGCTTCCCAAGGAGCTAGGACTGCAACTGACCTTCCTTC
>RJWT010047384.1:0-11334 GCA_004365215.1 Cuniculus paca | reverse complement strand
GCGGTGGAAGGGAACCCCGGCGGCTGGCAGGTGGGCGGTGACCCAGGCTGCGATGAGTGTGTGCCTGGGCCTTGTCCGGAGCCCTGCACTCCGGAGGAGCAGGAGGCCTTCGCCGGCACTGACGCCTGTGGCGTGATTTCGGCCCCCGATGGCGCGCTGGCACCCTGCCACACCCTGGTGCCACCTGAACGCTACTTCCAGGCTTGTTTGCTTGATGCCTGCCAGGCTCAGGGCCATCCAGGAGGCCTCTGTCCGGCAGTGGCCACCTATGTGGCAGCCTGCCAGGCCGCTGGGGCCCAACTTGGCGAGTGGAGGCGGCCGGACTTCTGTCGTGAGTACTGATTCATGCAGGGTTCCCATGGTGGGTGGCTCCACTGTCCCTTCCCAGGATTCTAAGAGGAGAGCATCCCTGCCTTGGTGGAGCTAGGGTCCCGTTCTTCCTCCCCTAAGCCTGTATCTCCTGCCAGAAAAACACCTCGGCATTGACACACCAAGGACCAGGCCAGGTACTGCAGTGGGAGGGACTGTTGGACGCACCTGGCCACAAATGTTTGGTCCAATGTACACTGAGGGATTCACACACTCAGATATCTGAGTCAGGTAGACAGATCTCCTGAGTCAAGTCCACCCCATCAGCATCAGCCAGCTATCCACGAAGTTAGAGTCCCAGCCTGAAATGGACTGTGTCAAAGAGATTGGCAGATGTTCTAGGTTGTGTCATATAAACAACCAGGTACTCTCAAGTAGACTGATACCCCAAGTTACGTCTGGTCCAACATCCCCATGATGTCAACACCCAGAGATACACATAGTAGTTCAGATCCTGCCTATCCTGGCCCGATGTACATAATCAAACTCACCAGGCAGAGTTGTTGATCTGCAGACATACTCAGGATAACACACGCCTTGGTTGAAGAGACCAGGTCATACACACACACACACACACACACACACACACACACACCCTTGAGATCCAACGCTGAACCTCCCCATCAGGCATTCTGGGTCAGGTCCCTACACTCTGCCCGAGACACCCAGGGTAGCCCAGGCAGGTTCTCCCACTCAAGGGGTCCCCTTGTGTCTCACCCTTGCACCTGCCTGGCTCATCCCTTTTGTGTTCCCCACAGCCCTCCAGTGCCCTGTCAACAGCCACTACGAGCTCTGCGGTGACTCTTGCCCTGTCAGCTGCCCGAGCCTCTCAGCACCCGAGGGCTGCGAGCCCACCTGCCGAGAGGGCTGTGTCTGCAGCTCTGGCTTCGTGCTTAGTGGTGACACTTGCGTGCCTGTGGGCCAGTGCGGCTGCCTCTATGATGGCCGCTACTACCTACTGGGTGCAACCTTCTACCCAGGCCCTGAGTGTGATCAGCACTGTGAGTGCGGGTCGGGTGGCCAGGTCAGCTGCCAGGAGGACGAGGCTTGTGGGCCCTACGAGGAGTGCCGGGTAGAGGATGGCGTCCAGGCCTGCTATTCCACGGGCTGCGGCCGCTGCCTGGCCAATGGGGGCATCCACTACCTCACCCTTGATGGCCGCGTCTATGACCTGCACGGCTCCTGCTCCTATGTGTTGGCCAAAGTCTGTGAACCAAATCCTGGGGATGAGGACTTTTCCATTGTGCTTGAGAAGGACGAGGCTGGAGAACCCCAACGGGTGCTGGTTACTGTGGCTGACCAGGTCGTGACCCTGGCCGGAGGGCCGAAGGTGGGTGCACAGGGCCTCGTGCTGGGCTTCTGAGAGGAACACATCCCTGCCCACCCGGAGGGTTCTGAAGGAGTCATGGCCCTACCTGTAGGGTCTGAGGGGACACAACCTTGTCCACCCAGGGCTTCTGAGAGAGTCATAGTCTCGGCCTGAAGGGCCTGAGGGGTACACAGCCACAGCCTGGAGGAGCTGAGTGTGAAGCTAATGGCCCTACTCTGGGTCTAAAGGGGTGTGGGCCTACAAGGGAGATTTCAAAGGAGACATGATTCCACCCCAGTAGGACTGAAGGACACACAGCTCTGTCCTGAGGACCTAAGGACACCGTTTCACGCTGTGGGGTGGGGGAGGGGAGGCCCTTGCTTGTGGTCCGTGATTCCCAATCCTCTGACCCTTCCACCCAGGTCACTGTGGATGGTGAGGATGTGAACCTGCCTGTGGCCGTGGGCCGTGTGCGAGTGACTGCTGAAGGCCGAAACATGATCCTGCAGACCACCAAGGAGCTTCGGGTTCTCTTTGACGGCGATGCCCACGTCCTCATGTCCATCCCTAGCACCTTCCGTGGGCGGACCTGTGGCCTCTGTGGGAACTTCAACGGCAATTGGAGCGACGACTTTGTCCTGCCCGATGAGCAGGTGGCCCCCAGTGTGGAGGCCTTTGGAACTGCATGGCGGGCTGCCAATTCCTCTGAGGGCTGTAGCGAGGGCTGCGGGTCCGAGGGCTGCCCCGTGTGCTTGGCGCAGGAGACAGCTGCCTATGAGAGCAACGAAGCCTGCGGGCAGCTCCAGGACACAGAGGGCCCCTTCTCGGCCTGCCACGATGTGGTAAATCCCTCTGAGTACTTCCGCCAATGTGTGTACGACCTGTGCGCCAACAAGGGTGACGAAGCCTTCCTCTGCCGAAGTCTGGCCGCCTACACGGCAGACTGTCAGGCCGCTGGTGCAGCTGTGACGTCCTGGAGGACAGACAGTTTCTGCCGTGAGTGTCCGTGGGCCCTGGAAGGATGCCCGACTCCGTCCTTGGTCCTTTCCTGTTACGCTGCTCCCGGTGGCTTCTCCCACTGTGTGCTCTCTGGTTTCCCTCCTGCCCTCTGCTGGTCCCTTCGCAGATTCCTTCAGGACCCACAGCTCACGCCTCATGTTCTCCTCTTCCCTAGGACTCTTTCTAGCTCTTTCTGACAGAAAGGGTTGGGCAGGTCGAGGCTCACTGTGTCCACCCTCTCCCTGACAAGGCCACAGCCATCAGAACCCCAACCCAGGATTATACCTCTCCTTCAACTCCCCAGAGCAGAGCCATGTCTGCTGTCTCCTCAGAGCAGGACTCACAGCCAGGCCTGTCACCCACCCCACCGACTCAGATCTGTCCTCGGTGCCAAGGTGGACACTCTCCAATGCAGCCTTGAACTGTCCCCTGACTGCTAGCCCCAGAGGTCAAGGGGCTTCCAGAACACATTTCTTTGGGTATGCTTAGAGTCCCTCATACCTGCTGCATTCCTCAATGGAGTCAGCATGTCACCCAAATTAATCCTTCTTTCCTCTACCCTGATGCCTATCTCAGAATAGCCACACCAGCCACCAACTGCGTAGCCCCCTGTTTTTCTTTGTCCCACCTCCAGCTGTCTGCCCGCGCCTCCCTATCGCAGCTCCAGCCTGTCTGCTCTTCTCCGCACGCAGCATGGTCATTCTGGGCTGTCGCTGTGTGTCCTGCTGGGTATGGGCTCTGTTGGACACAGTTCGGGGATGTCTTCATCACTTCTGTCCTCAGCACCGCACTACCCAGGGCTGGGTGCGTAGTTTGTCCCATTCGGTACTCCGTGTCCTTGTGGAGATCTGACCCCGCCCTGCCCCCTCTCTCTGCAGCGCTCCAGTGCCCAGACGACAGCCACTATTCCATCTGCACACACTCCTGCCAGGTTTCCTGTGCGGCTCTCTCAGGCCTCACGGGCTGCACCACCCGCTGCTTTGAGGGCTGTGAGTGTGATGACCGCTTCCTGCTCTCCCAGGGTGTTTGTATCCCTGTCCAAGACTGCGGCTGCACCTACAATGGCAGATACATGCCGGTGAGCAGGGGCTGCTCAGTGGGAGGCGCAGGGAGGGCTCAAGACTGGGGTCAAAGGAGCCACCACCATGTCCCAGCTGTGGGATTTGGTGTGAGGAACCTCTTTGTGTTAGTTTCCCATGGCTGTGGTCACAAATTATCCCAGACTCAGTACCTTAAAATGACAGAAATGTATTTCCCACAGCTCTGGGGACCAGAGCTCAGAAATCAGGATCCCTGGGCTGAAGTCAAGGTGTTGGCAGGTGGCACTGTCCCTGGGGGCTCCAGGGGAGAATGTGTCTTGCTCCTTCCACTTTTTGGTGTCCACAGGTTTCCCTTGTTTGTGATGAGACCACTCTAACCTCTGCCACCACTTCTGTGTGCATCACAAAACCTCTCCCTGCCTCCTCCTTACATGGATACATGTGATTGTGTATAGCGTCTGCCCAGATCATCCAGGATAAACGCTCCATCCCGAGATCTTTGATGCAGTCACATCTACAGACACCCTTTTCCACATAAGGCAACATTCGCTGGTTCTAGGGCTAGGATCAGATATCTTTGAAGGGCTGTAACTTGGCCTACTGCAGTTCCCTCGTTGAACGTCATTTTCCTCACCTCTATTGCCGGTTCATCTTGGCACCATAGGTATCTGAGAAATCTGAGAATCAGGTACAATAACGAATGCAAGGTGCCTGTTGAGTGCTAGGCCTTGCCCTCCTTGCTCATCGTCCTCAGTGAAAAGACTAGAAATTTACAACAGTACAATGGGTGGCCCGGCTAACAGTTGCATAATGAATTGGAATTGAAGAGTTGATTTGTTCTTGTTAATGATTTTTGAGTTCTTTCTGTGCATCAGTTTTTACAGTTGTTAGTTCATTTAATAATCACAACAATCCTACGAGATAGGTACTGTTGCTCTTTCTCTCATTTTACAAATGAAGTTTTGACACAGAAAGGTCAGTTCAGGGCCACTGGCACTAACATGCATTTACTGATAGCAGAATCAAACTTTTGCCCTTCTTTCAGGCCTCACTGCCTGCCAGAAGTCATCCAGGGCCTGTCCCACCTTGAACCTCTCCATTCTAGCCCTGACACTTCTGTTGTGCTGGAAATTGCATTAGGTTTGTTAGCGTGGCATTCAGGGTAGAAGGCCGACTTAGGTCACAAATGTGAGAATCATCATATAGAGATGGAATAGTCAACCCCTGTATATACAAGTTCCATGTCTGCAGAGTCAGTATGAAAGTACTTGAAAAGAAAACTTTATCTGTCCTGAACATGTACAATATTTTTCTTGTCATTATTTCCTAAACAAAACTGTATAATATAACAAATATTTATGTAAGCATTGTATCAGGTCTTATCAAAGTAAGTTAAAGATAATTTAAAGTGTACAGGAGGGGCTGGGGATATAGCTCAGCAGCACAAGTGCCCGTCTGGCAAGCACAAGGTCCTGAGTTTGATTCCCAGTAAGAAAAATCAATCAATCAATCAATCAATCAATCAATCAATCAATCAATCATACAGGAGGATATGTATAGGTAAAATACAAATACTGTTCCATTTTGTACAAGAGACTTGAGCATCCTCAGATTTTGGTATCCACAGTGGTGACTGTATTTGTTAAATACATTGATTTTTTTTTCTCTCAAAGTTGTCAAATTTTACTTTTGAAGAATTCAAAGTTAAGGAAAGTTGCAAGAATGCTACAAAGCACTCCTGTATACCCTTCATGAAGAGCTTCAGTTATGCTACACTTGCTCTAGTAAACCTTGCCCAGTCTCAAAAATTTTTTTAAAAAACTGGGGATGTAGCCTGATGTGAAGGCCCTTGGTTCAATCCCCAGTACACATACCAAAGGAAAAAAATGAGAAAAAAGAAAAGAAAAAGATAATTAAGGTCAAGAGAGGGACCAAAAAAAAAAAAATAAAGTCAGTTCCTGAAAATGGATTCCCAAGGTCCTGTGTTCTGGAAAAAGGTGTGGGTACCAGGACTCTGTGATGTCCCAGTGCCCACTGTTACCTTAACAGTTAGCTTTTACCGGGTTGCAAATCACTTTAGAATGTGATGGCTTAAGACACAACTTTTTATTTCGTTCATAATTCTGTGACTGCAGTTTGCGTAGGGCAGTTCTTCTGCTACGCCTGAGTTGACTCTTGTATTTGTAATCACTTGGTGCATTGGTTGAGGGCCACCTGGCCTAAAGTGGTGAATTAGTCAGCTTTCTGTAAGAAAACACTGGAGGAAGGCTACATTATAGAGAAAAAGGTTTATTTAGCTCGCAGGTTTGGAGAGTGAAGTTCAAACAGCATGATGCAGGCTCCAACTTGGCTAAATCACATCAGTGCTTATTTGCTTGTTTGTTTGTTTGGAGACTGAGTCTCACTATGCAGCAGTTCAGGCTGGCCTTGAACTCACTATGTAGTCCAAGTGTGCCTCAAACTCTTGGCAATTCTCCTGCCTCAGCCTCCTGAGTGCTGAGATTACAGGTGTGCACCACCACGCCCAGTGGTAAATCACATTATAGTAGGAGCATGTGTTTATCTCAGTCAATGTGTGGCATCTTCTTCCAGAGCCACCTTGCTTCAGTCATAGGGTGGGTTCCATCCCAGTAACCTTATCTACTTGAGTCACTTTCCAAAGGTTCCACCTGTAAACACTATAGTTGGATTAATTTCCACTCTTGTGTGAGTTCGGGAGGACAAACTGTAGGGAGGGACCTGAGCTGACAGTTGTCTCTGTTCATGCAGTCACTCATCCTCCAGGGGACCAATCCAGCCTTGTTCTCATAGCAGCTGTACAGGGTTCTCAGCGAGAGATGAGTTTCTTGAGGTCACAAACCAACCTTCTACAACAGTTCTTCTGCTATTTTATTGACAAAGCACAGTCTGGGGGCCAGTTCAGGTTCATGGGTAGGGGAAATACACTCTGCTTCTGAATGAAGTCTGCCAAGAAACTACCGTGCAAGCTGAGTGTGGTGGCACACACCTGTAACCCCTGCACTCTGGGAGGCTGAGGCAAAGAGATCATGGTTCAAGCCTAACCTGGGCAATGTGGCAACTTAGAAAGATTGCTTTTTTTTGAGACAGGCTTTCGCTATGCAGTTCAGGCTGGAGTTGAGATCATTATGTAACCAGCATGGCCTTGAACTCATGGTGATCCTCCTGTCTTAGCCTCTTGAGTGCTGGGATTATAGGCATGTGTCACCATGACCAGTGCAAGACTCTGTTTTAAAATAAGAAATAAAAATAGAGCTGGGGATGTAGCTCATTGCAAAGAGCCCCGGGTTCAACTCTTAGTATTGCAAAAAGCAAAACAAAAACACACCCCGCATGAAGCAGCAGGTGGGTTGGTGGCATGGCTCCACCTGCAGTCCTTCCTGCCTCCCCAACCTGGCCCCTTTCTGTGCACAGGTGAACTCTACCCAGCTAACATCAGACTGCAGTGAGTGCTGTTCGTGCTCCTCAATCACTGGCCTGACGTGCCAGGCTGCTAGTTGTCCAGCAGGCAAAGTCTGTGATCTCCAGGACGGATCCCGGGTCTGCCAGGCGGCCAGTGGGCTCTGTTCCATCTCCGTGGATGCCAACCTTACCAGCTTCGATGGTGTCCAAAGTGCCATTGGCTCCCCTGGCATCTATGAGCTCTCTTCCCGTTGCCCAGGACTACAGAAGAGCATCCCCTGGTACCGTGTGGTTGCTGATGTCCAGCCCTGCCAGCGCAATGTCAAGGCTGTGCGCAAGATCCACATCTTCTTCCAGGACGGGATGGTGACTGTGACCCAAAGCAAGGGCGTCTGGGTAAGCTGGGGTATGACAAAAGATGTCTCCTCTTGGGCTTTTGTTCTTTATATTGCAGTGTCTTACACTCCTGTTTGCTTCGCTGTTTCCCTTGTCCAGATCTCTACAATTTGGTCCCCAGATTTGTATTTGTCTCAATATTTTAAACATTTCAGACATAGTCACTTTGTTCTGGAGCTTTCAGGGGGTGGAGTTCAACTGGATCTCACTCTATAGAAGCCTCAGCCCCCTGAGTGTTGAGATTACAGGCATGCACCATTATACCCAGAGTGGCTGAATTGTTGAGGAGCAAAAACATATTCATGTCACTTAGTAGTTTTGATAGCAGTATTAATCAAGGCTCCATTGGTTGAAAGTGACAGAAAACCAAGTTCAAATTACCTTAAGCAAAAATCAATTGACTGTTTCACATTAACTAGAAAATCCAAAGATATACAACCCTAGGAAAGGCTGATGTAGTTCTCCTAGCAAAATTATCAGAGATTTGTACCTCTATCTTTTAGACTTCTTGATTACCAAATCACCTTCTTTCTCAGACAGGCCTCTCTCTCACACTGTCAAAGACAACTTGTCAGCTGACCCAGGTGTACACCCCACCAGCTAAGCTACTTAGCAGACAGTGATCCAACAAAGGTCTAGGACCTTTCTCCCTGGGTCAGCTTGGATCACATGCCCACTGCTGGAACCAATCACTGTGGTCTTAGAAACGGAAAGCAGTAATTGGTCAGGCTGGGGTCACCTGATGTGTCAGGGTTCCTCAAGACCATTCCCAGGTTCCATGATTCACTAGAAGGACTCAGCTACACTTAAATTAAGAATTATTATAAGGAAAGATACCAAGCAAAATCATCACTGGGGAAAGATGAATCCAGCAAAATCCAGAGGAAACTGGACACAAGCTGCTGTGAGTCCTCTTCTTGTGGAATCGCAACAGATGTGCTTAATGCCTCCAGCAATTGTAAACTGACAACACCTGTGAAGTAAGCCAGGTATGGTAGCACTCACCTGTAATCCCAGTACTCTGGGAGGCTGAAGCAAAAGGATTCTAAGTTTGAGCCCAACCTGGGCAATTTAGCAAGAGTTTATCTCAAATTACAATTTGAAAAGGACTGGGGGTATAGCTCAGTGTGAAGGCCTTAGGTTCAAACCTCAGTACCGCAACAAGCAAGTGAAAAAAACCAAACCAAACCCCCTGTGAAATGTTATCTACCAGGGAAGTTCATTCAAGTTTCAGTGCCTAGGGTTTTCACTGGGAGCTGGTCACATAGGAACCCCCTGCCTAGCACATATCAAAATTGTAGACTAGCAGAGGGAAACTCCCAGTGAACACCTTTCTCCATCATGGAATATGAGCCTCAGGTGAGCAGAGATCCTGACCATCTCAACTCCCCCCTTATCTCTAATACCCACATTAGGACCTGGCGGCTGGCTAGAAAGTATGAGGAAAAGTTTGGTCTTATGAATAAAGTCAGCTCTGCTCCTTCTGTGCCAGGCTATGTGCTAGGTAACAGAGATGACTCAAACCCAGTTCTTATACTTGAAAACCTGGCAGCTGGTAAGACTTTCTATCCAGAGTCTCCAGCTATTCATTATTGCATCTATCCTTCCTTTTTCCTGCCTTTCAGGATTTATTTTCCACCTCTATTTTTCCTCCCTTAGTTCTTCCCTTCCTTCCTTCCTCCTTCCCCTTTCCTTTCTTCTGAAATACCCATCTATCTTCTCAGATCTCTACCTATCTTTCCTTTTTGTCTATGTCACCAGTCATCTGGCAGAGGAAGACTGAGACACAAAAGTATTTGGATGGAAGAGGTCATCTCTTTCAAAAAAGTTTCAGAGACTCTAACATTAGAAGGATTAAACCATCAACTGAAACAGAACAGTTATTTAAAGAAAATACCTGGTTACTGAATCTGCAGCCTATAATAAAGAAACAGAAATGTTCTCACATGATTGTATTTGCTAAGATCATTACTTACCTTCAGGCAACAGCATTACAAAACTAAGGGATAAGGTTATTTTTGTTAGGGAGTCAGTCGTTTACAGGACATATGCAAGGGTTCTTTTATTTTGAAAACTAGAACCAATCCGGGCGTGGTGGCTCACGCCTATAATCCCAGCACTCTGGAGGGAGGCTGAGACAGGAGAATCGTTTCGAGTTTGAGACCAGCCTGGGTTACAAAGTGAGCTCAAGGCCAGCCTGAATGGCATAGTGAGACCCTGTCTCAAAAACACAAGGGCCAGGGATCTAGCTCAGTGGCCTAAGCACCTGCCTGGCAAGCGCAAGTTCGATCCCTGGTGCCGAAAACAAACAAACAAACAAAAAAACTAGAACCAAACAAGATGACCCTGGCATTTGATTATTTATCTGTCAAGTACAATGTGCTTTTCTCCCCTGATCTTGGGGAGGCCCCTCCCTCCTTCATCGCAGAGGAGAAATAGTCCATGGCTAAGTAGAGCAGGCAGAAGGGAGCAAAACAGCAAAATAGTGAAGCAACCTATTTCTTTCTATTCCATCTGAGCTACCCACCCCCAGGGTGAGGCGCCCTTAATCCCAGCATCACACACCGTAATGCAGCCTCTTTGAAAACTCCCTACTTACAACCACATGAGGCTTTGGGAAGACATTTGGATACAAGCCATAGCAGTCTCCCTGCTGGTAATAGCCCAGCTATTCTGTGGCTCTGGACCTCACTTCCTTGTTTGCGTGTCCCCACCACCAGGTGAATGGCCAACGAGTGGACCTCCCAGCTGAAGTGCTAACATCTGTGTCAATCAGACGGGCTCCTGATGGTTCCATGCTAGTCAGCCAGAAGGCAGGGGTCCAGGTGCGGCTGGGAAGCGACGAGCGTCTGGATGTGATGGTTGATGATGACCTTGCTGGCAAGCTATGTGGGGCCTGTGGAAACTTCGATGGAGAACAGAAGAATGATTTAAAAGGAGAAGAAGTGATGGAGAAATGGAGAGCACCAGACTTCTCCCCATGGTGAGGATGTGTGTGGAAGTCAGGCTTCCTGGGGCAGGGGCCCCTACCTGGATCCTCATGGGAAGGGGGCATTGTGGATGGGTGCTTAGTCCTCAAAATGTGCTGTCTGTCTCTTGCAGTGACGACTGATCAGTCATTCACTAGGAATGAAGACTTCAAGACCTGACACCTTAGAGATTATAATGGTTGAAGGATGCACTGTGTACCCCTACCCTGCTCTATTCCTTTGCTGAGCCACTGAGGCCAAATGTGAGAGCATTTAATAAATATCTGAAGCCAAGCTGCATGCCAGTGTGTTAGTCTCATGCCTTTCATCCTCCATTTTCCTCCCCATACAGCAGGGTGTCTGGCACCTGATGAAATTGGGTGAGAGAGGAGGATGCATGCATAGATGCATGGGTACATAAGAGAAACAGGTGGTTGGGTTGGGAAAAGGGTTCCTGGGGATAATAAGATGCAGAAATGCATTAGAAGAATGGATGGTTGAAAAGATGAATGGTTAGATGAAGGGAAGAGATGAATGAGAGAGGGAGAGGGAGAGGGAGAGAGAGAGGGAGAGAGATATTGATTCTGCATTTAACATTTATAATGCTAGCAAGTTACTAAATTTCTGACACAGTTGCCTTGTCTTTAAAGTGAAATTAATGATAGTTTTTATTTCATAGGATTGAAATAAAGATTTAGTGTGTTAATCCAGCCAAAAAAAATCAAGAATTGAAGAGAAGGCATGAGTAGAACTTAGACAGTGGTGCTGCACCTGCGGTGTGTGTGCCACAGCAGGCCGTGACCACTGAGAGCTCTGAAAGGTTCAGCATCAC
>RJWT010047383.1:0-11308 GCA_004365215.1 Cuniculus paca | reverse complement strand
CAATAATTGCGTAAATCAATTTTTAATGCATGTTAACCATAAAATAATATCTAATGATATAATTGGTGAAGATGCTATAAAAGGAGAGCAGTGTAAGTATATAAACAGGAAGAGCTTTTACACTACTTAAATTAAGTTCATATTAAAACTATATTTTTGTGAGTTTTCAGTGTCATCTACATGGTAACTGCAAAAAAAAAAGTAAACTATAAAATAAGATTAAAACTCAGAAAATAAAAGAAGAAAAGATGGTACATAAATAAAGATAAAAACAGAAGCAAAGTGTGAGAAATAAAAGACCTATAAAAAAGAAAGTGCTACGAGCCGGGTGTGGTGGCTCACACCTGTAATCCCAGCACTCGGGAGGCTGAGACAGGAGGATCGTTGTGAGTTCGAGACCAGCCTAGGCTACAAAGTGAGCTCAAGGCTAGCCTGAATGGCATAGTGAGACCCTGTCTCAAAAACAGGGCTGGGGATCTAGCTCAGCGGTCTAAGTGCCTGCTTGGCAAGCGCAAGGTCGTGAGTTCAATCCCCGGTGCTGAAAAAAAAAAAAAAAAAAGAAAGTGCTACATAAGTAGATCTGTATCAAAAATATGTTAAATGTAAATGGATTTTACTCACCTAATAAAAATAGACATTGGCAGATTAGTTATAAAATATAATTTATATCTATGAAAGTTTCATTTAAAATGTAAGAACATAAAAATGTTGGACAAAAACAGGTAGAAAAAAGCCTATTCAGGTAGTAGCAAAACAAAACTTGGGAAATCTATATTAGACTAAATAAACTTTATGTTAAAAAGGTAACAAGATATATGTTTTGAAGACCTGTGTAGCTTTCTGTGTTCTGTTTTGAAATGCTGTATTGTGTTTGACTCTATTCTGTTTTCTTTTGCTTTATTTGGTTCTGTTTTGTTTTGTTTTGTTTTGTTCTATTCGCTTTAAAATAAAAAAAAGTAACAAGATATAAAGAAAAATCTGATGTATTGATTAAAATTTCAGCATGTCAAAGTGATATTGCAAATATAAATTTATAGTCATGTGAACACAGAACTTGCTAATAAATGTAGAAAAATTTGTCAGAATTAAAAAGAAGCACAGAAAATAAAAACTACGATAAAATATAATCTTATGCCTATTAGGTTGGCAATCATAAAAATAATAAATGTACGTAGAAACTTTAATAACTCTCATTATACGCACACTGCAGCCACTTCCTTACAGCTGGAATGTGTAAAACCAGAGCAATCAGGCAAGCAAAAGAAGTAAAAGGCATCCAAACTGGAAGATAAAAATTTTAAATTATCTGTGATTATAGATGATAAGTCACCAAAAATGTTAGAAGCTAATAAAGCCATAAAGTTTTAGTTTTAATAAAGATAGGACAGGATATTTTTAAGCATACATGTTTTAACAGTAACACAAAAGATTTAGACAGTCCTGAATAAACTTAACCAAGAAGAAAGACTTGTGAACGGATACATTCAAAAAATTGGTTAAAGAAATAAAGGAAGACCTACCATTTATAGACAGAAAGACACGTTGTACTAATGGGGTGAATGACCTAAGACTGTAAGAAGCAGGTATATTATGTGGCTTAAGGTTTTAAGAGATAGATCCTCCCGAGACGCTCATAGACCGATCATATTGGAGTACACATTTAAATAGTACAGATTAATTAGTTTGTGGGGTATGGAATCAAAGTCAATTTACCAAATCCAACAATCAGTCAGTATGTATGTGAGTACTCAAAGAAAATAAGTGCACAATAAATTGAAATTCATTATCCATTGAGATCAAGTCAGCAACCCAAAGACAGAAATGAAAGCTAATAACATCTCAATATGAGGTGAAACCTAATTAGAATTAAACTGCTGAAAAGTACTATGTGAAATTTCTTTCTGCTTTGTGTTCATCTGGTTTCTACCATCTTTAAGAAATAAAGGAGTATATTCTAGCCCATAGTAAGGTAGCGTATGGGTGTAGTTCAACACATTCACTTTGGAGCTGGAATGACTGGGATAAAACTTTACCTCGGTTTCTCTTTAGCTGTGTACTCTTTGGCAAATCTTGTAGGTAATTCTCTGACCCTTTGCTTCCCATAGACCTAGCCTTAATATTACACCTTCCTGTATTTCCCAATTATTAATATTGGGGCTGATCTCTGATGACTCATGTCACATGATGCAAGAAGACTCACGACATGAGGAGAGGGCTGATGATCACTCTGTTTATTACATGGATGCTCTATCTTAAATACGTAGAGAACAAAGGCACTCTTAGAGAAATCCAAAGGATAGCTTGAGAAAAGTACATGTTATACTTAAGCTGATGGCACTGGGACTGGGTTAATAGGTTTAGTAGAAAGGCTTGGGAACAGCACAGAAAATGTGCCTACATCCTGCAGCTGAAAAGCTATGGATTCTCTCTAAGTCATACTGGACTCCACCTGCAGAGTCCTTAGCTGAGCTGTCAGCATGGCCGCACCTACAGCCTAGATGCAAAGCACTTCATATACATATTTTCAGTGTTGGTTCCCACACCTTCCCAAGAGGTTTATTGTGAAAATCAGATGGGGGCATGGACACGAAGCCTTTACAGTAGTACACACACATGGACAGTGCTATTTGAGCATTTCTGTTTTCCTAATTATTAGAAACCTATATAAAATATAATAATATGCTAAAGTAGGGAATCTAAATCTTGTAGAGGAAATGAGTGGAAATGTTAGTGATATTAATAACTTGTGTACAAAATGGATACCTACTCCTTTTTCTGTCTGTGGATCACAGTGAGTCTAAAATTTCCAGAAACTGACACAGAAGCTAGTCAGCTCCACACCACATTGGGTTAAACAGGAATCATGTGGTGGATCCACAAGTGTTCTTGGGTGTGAAGCAAGCTATTTTCTTCAAGTTTACTTATGACCAGGAATGGTCCAGTTCAAGAACAGTATCTTTAGTGATAGCCACATCACAGATACAGTGGCCCACTCTGTGGAGTGAAGACCCTTACTCAAGCCTCTGTCAGTGTGAGCACTGTGTGGAAGGACAGGATCCTTCAGTAGACTGGCACCCCCCCCCACTCTGCCTGTGGGCTTCTCTTCCTTCTCATTGCCTCAGTTCTTTCCTTACTTATAGGAAGCAAAGGATGCACTGGAGTAAAACAGAGATGTTAAAACAAAAGTGAGATTTTCAGGCAAAGAAACTCATTGTTTCAGTAGTATTAACCTTTTATTGAGCGTTGTAGATTTCTTCCCGTGATTCATGTTACCCAGAAGGCTTTACATGCCTAGAGCTTTGCTATGCATTGCCAATACATTGATAAGCACCCCTAGACACCAACATTTGCACAAAAATAAGCCTAAGAGAAATATTTTCACTGTTTCCCTAAGGGTGCCAAAACAGGGTGGGTGGGATGCTTTGAAATAGCATAGATTCCTCTAAGATAAACTAGACAGAAGTCTATTCAACTAGGTTTCCCATGGGTAACAGAAAACCAGTAGAATGATTAAGACTTTATAAGTCTAAATTGAATATCTCTCCATGTATATGTTTGAAAATAATCAAAATTTTTTGCAGAAAATAATATTTTCATTTACTTATTCATTTAATGAACATATATTCCATGTTCTGAAACTTGTAGAACTCAAAATAATTGTTTCAGTATTTGTCCTGGAAAAATATTTTCTGCAACTTGCCCCAGTTCTCTTTAGCAATGAGTAGTGTGAAATTTGTTGATCATTCTTAAATTGCTGACAAAATGTTTTAAAGATAAAGACAAATCCAGGCAGTAAACAATCTCAATCAATTAGCAGATTCACTGGTCTGTATAAATTAGTAGAGGGAAATCTCTGGCCAGAAGAGAAATTTTGCTTTAATTTATTGGACACTTAGAATGATAGAACTTTAATGTTTATTTCCAATGGGCATGGATGGGATGGGATAAAATTAGAAAAGAGCCTGCTTTCTCTCCTACCATAACTGCAGTCCGTGACTTTGTATGCTTCTGTGTTTTTCTCAATACCCGTCATTGCCTATGTGCTTTTGCACTTCCCTTTCGCTCACTTTTTACACTACCTTATATTTCCACTTTTTCTATGGCCACCCCACGTTCACTTCCTCTGGATGATTTTCCAATGCCCTTCATATACGTCACTGGCCCTTCTATGGAATATATTATTTTATTTCTTACATTCTGTTTTAATGTCTACTACACATAATACTGTATTTCTTCAACCTGACTTAAAAGCAAGAGGTCAAAACCTCAAGGTTTTGTTTACTTGTTGTTTTCCATTTCTGTTCACAAGTTAAAGCCTCCCAGAGTTTTTGAGTAGGAGCGGGAGTTGTTGCTGCCCATTGTCCCAAACTGAAGCGAGTCCCTCCACACCAGCAGCAGAGGAAATTATTTGTACATAATCTCTATGATTTTGGCATCTCTGAGACTCTAGAATCCTATTAAGATGATTTTATTGGTGGCTCATATTTTCTATTTTGGTTTTCAAACCTGAGAAAGAAATCAGGATTTTTTTTCTCACCACTGAAGGTAGAGTGCTAATTCTACTTATGACTTAGGTTGAACCTGCCCGAAGTATGGTGAATAGTTTTGTACTAATTAGGATTTTAGTGCATTATTTTCTATCTTTATTTCCAGAGTTTACCTGGTACTGGTGGAACAGGATATATTTCTCTGAAAGGGCAGCTAGGTTTCTTTTAGGTGTCTTCTGAAGCAAAGTCAAGAATTCTAAAATCAGCAATTAAGAATAGCTCACAAGGGAGATATTCTTTTTAGAAAATATGTTCTGGTTTGTAGTATGCTGCAGCAATCTCCATTATTTTATAAATGGTGCTAATTAATAAAAGACTAACACTGTATTCTCTCACTTTGGCCTTCCTACAAATTTATTAAAACTGTAGTTAATATTCACACAGTCATTTTGAATGAAATACTGTAAGACAGTGAAGACTGGCCCTTGAGCCACACTCTCCAGCTCATCCATTCCTGAGCATAGGTAAATAAAACTTGTCGCTTTTGTTTTAGTGTTCTTCAATTGAGTTTTGGGTGGACCGTGAAATGTTTTTCAGTTGGCAATGTATTTATCCATTCTGTCTTGTGGAGCACAATACTGTAGAGTCTTGAGTAGAATACTCAGAATAAGAGTTCTATAAAATTCAGTGCAAAAGGAGTAATAGTGATTTGCACCCTTAAAATCCACATCATACCTGATGCATACATGACATGAGTACCCACTCCGGCTATGCAAGGGTCTCTGAAATAGCAGTCATTTACAAACACTGTTGGAATGCCAATCGTGTCTGCAGTGCTGAGATTCAGAAATCCTGCTCTAAAGCATGAAATGTAGGAAACTGAGTCAGTGAAAAATGAGAGGCGCCACTGAAGAGCAGGCATGACTTCATGTGGCTTTTTATCCTAGGCTAAAAAATGTGATCATTAGTCTCAGGTATGGGACATAATTTTTGATTATATCAGCAGTTGTGGAGTTAAAAGTTAAAAGTCAACATTAAGTGAATATTAACATAATTCATATTTACATAGATTGTGTGGCTTTAATATCATTTATTCAACTGGGATCTCAATTTCTTTATTTGTAAAATGAAAGGTCTGATACAGATAATCCAATATCTGATCAAGTATAAAAATTCTAAAGTAATAATTTTGTGGGAAAGTAAGACATGGTAAATAATTATTCTGTATTTAGTTGGCTTATAGAGATACTACAGTAGTTCAGCTTATAATCCTTCAACTTTACAATACTATGGAAGTGATTACATTCAGTAGAAACAATGCTTCAAGCCTCTAATTTTCTTCATTTCCTGGGCAAGCAGTGTGCAGCCCAATCCTCTCTCTCCAAGCTGGGCATTAGCAGGAAACCAAAGCTCACTACCCACCACATACTCATAAGGATAAACAACCAATGCTCTGCAGTACACTGGGTTGCTCAGCTGGTGCACTCAATGCTTTCTAATTTCCTGTGGGTTTCCCAGGAAATAACTCTATGGTAAGTCAAGGAGCATTGCATTAATTGATCAAAAACATACAAAAAGACTGCCCATGTGCTATTGGTCTGTCTCTTAACTGCCTTTCTTTTAAAGGCACAAATTACAAAACTAACTTCCTCTGGTTGGGTTGATGAGAGTTCATGAAGGTGATGATGGTTGATGACATGAAGTTGACATGTTTTTCTTGTGATATCATCCCTAAAAATCTCACTAACACCTGGCACACTTGGAGCATCCCTGGGGTCCTACCTGGGCTGCACCCAGCAATCCCAGAGTAGTGTAGCAGCCGCAGCTCTGGGCCTGACGTGAGCCAAAGGTGCAGCAGCGAATTTCACCTAGCCATACAGCTTGGGACATCATGAGCAGCCTGGCAGGGACCTGTGCCAAATACACCATTAGCCTGGGACATTTGGAGCATACCTGGGGTCCTGCCTAGGCTCCATCCAGCCACCCTGGAGTAGTGTAGAAGCCGCAGCTCTGGGCCTGGCATAAGCCGAAGGTGCACACAGTGAATTTCACCTAGCTGAGCAGTTTGGGACCTCACAAGCAGCCTAGTAGGGACACATGATAATTCCACCATCAGCCTGGGATGTTTAGAGCATCCCTGGGGTCCTGCCTGGGCTCTGCCCAGCTACTACCCAGCAACGGAGCAGCCACAGTGGTACTCCTGGCTGGAGCTGAGAGTGTGCACTGTGATTTCACCTAGCCTTGGAGCCTCTTAACCTTGCACATTGGATTCACCTGCCACAGTGGAATATAGGAAAATGATAAAACAAAAGAGCAAAATGCAATCTCACACCTCCAGTCCATCCCAAACAAGCCAAAAAGACGTGGACATAGAAGAAAGTATAAGCCACACACCTGGAACTTCTGAAATGATAGTGACTGAAGTAAAGAAATAACTGCATGAAGCTGTAAAGGAACTGAAATTAGAAATGGTTTCCCAGGTAAAACAAGGGATGATAAACGTAATGAAAGAAATGCTAAGCACATCTAAAAAAGATATAGTTGAAAAAATAGAGGAGCACTGCAAAAGGATGGAAATCTTGAAGGAACAATACAAGAAAGAATTAGAATGCATGAAACAGATTCAAAGAAAATATCCAGGAAATCAAGAATGCCATTGAAAGCTGGCAAAGATGCCTCAATGAATGTGACCTCAAAGACATGATTGCAGCTAATGAGCAAGAAAGGAAACAACATTTAAAAATAACAAGGAATGAGGAAATAGCAATTCAGCAGTTGCAATATGATGCAAAGAAAAACAATGTAAGATTAATAGGTGTAAGTGAAAAAAGAGAAAACACAAATGGTATAAAAACACTATTTAAAGAAGGAAGAGCTGAAAATTTCCCAAACATGGGAAAGGAAACTGACATACACATAAGTGAAGCATATACAACTACAATTAACCATAACCAAAATAAATCAACACCCAGACATATAATAATCAGCATCCCAGAAATTCAGCATAAGAACAGAATATTAAAAGCTGTTGGAGAAAAGAAGAAAATCATCTATAAAGAAAAGCCCATCAGAATCACACCGGAATTCTCAAAACAAAAAATGAAGTCAAGAAGAGCATGGAGTGAAGTACTTCAAGTCCTAAAGGAAAACAGCTTCCAACCCACACTGATGTACCCTGCAAAACTATCCTTCAAAATCAATGGAGAAATAAGAAACTTCGATGACAAAGAGCAGCCGAAGAACTTCATGATCACCAAACCAACCCTGCAAAGAATACTGAAAGATATTCTACCTAGACATGAAAATAGCTATGACATCAAGAAGATCAACAGAAGAACACCAAGCAGGGCAAACAATTAAGTTGAGGGAAAAGGTGAAAGAAACCACCACAGAAAGATAACATGACAAAAATTAGCCAATATATATCAGTTATAATCATTCATGTAAATGGCCTCAATTCACCAATCAAAAGAAATAGGGTGGCAGAATGGATCAAGAAACAACATCCAACCATATGCTATCTACAAGAAACCCACCTAACCAAAAGGTAAATTCATAGACTGAAAGGAAAAGGATAGAAAACAATACTCCATGCAACAGGAAGCAAAAAGAAGCAGGGGTAGCTATTCTGTTCACAGACAATGTGAACTTCAAACCAAGATTGGTAAAAGAGATAAAGAAGGTCCCTACATACTGGTTAGGGGAAAACTTCAAGAGGAAGAAATAACAATCTTAAATATATATGCACCAAATATGGGAGCACCCAACTATATAAAACAAATATAAATAAAAACAAAAAATCAAATAAGCAATAATGCAATGATAATGGGAGACCTTGACACACCCTTGAGTCAAAGAGACAGATCAGCTAGACAGAAAATCAGCAAAGAAATAACAGAACTGAATCAAACCTGTGAACAAATGGACCTGGTGGACGTCTACAGAGTTTTCCACCCAACAACATCAGAGTATACATTCTTCTCAGCTTCATGTGGTACATTCTCTAGAATAGATCATATATTAGCCCATAGAACATGCTTAAGTAAATGCAAAGGAATTGAAATTGTCCCTTGCATAATATCTGATCACAGTGCCACCAAACTGGAAATTAATGACAAAAGAAACTGCAAAAACTCTGTAAACACATGGAAATTAAACAATACAATGCTGAACAATCAGTGGGTCACAGAGGAAATTAAAGAAGAAATTCAACAATATCTACAAGCAAATGAGAACACAAATACAACTTACCAGAATCTGTGGGATGCAATGAAAGCAGTCCTCAGAGGGAAATTTATTGCGGTGAATGCCCACATCAGGAAAATGGAACAAACACAAATAAACAATTTGATGCTACACCTCAAACATATGGAAAAAGAAGAGGAAGTCAAGCCCAAACTCAAAACAAAGGAGGAATTATTAAGATCAGAGCAGAAGTTAATACAATTGAGACTAAGAAAACAATACAAGGAATCAACAAATCAAAGAGTTGGTTCTTTGAAAGAATAAATAAAATTAATAAGCCCCTAGCCAAAATTATTATAAAAAGGAAAGAAAAACTCAAATCCATGCAATAAGAAATGAAAAGATTGAAATCACCACAGACCCTGTGGAAATACAGATCATCAATACCTACTTCAAAAATCATTACTTGCATAGGTTCAATAACACAGAAGAAATAGACAGATTTCTAGAAACATATCAATTATCAAAGCTGGATCAAGAAGAGGTAAAACTACTGAATAACCCAATTTCAGTTAAGGAAATTGAAAATGTAATTAGAACCTTACCAACCAAGAAAAGTCCAGGTCCTAATGGAATAACAGCTGAATTCTACAAGAAATTCAAGGAAGACTTACTTCCAACACTCCTCAAACTCTTTAATGAAATCGAAAGGGAAGCAAGTCTCTCTAACTCATTCCTGGAAGCAAGTATTACCTAACACCAAAACCAGAGAAATACCCAACCAAAAAAGAGAACTACAGGCCAATCTCTCTAATGAACATCAATGCAGAAATCTTCAAGAAAATATTGGCAAACAGAATGCAGCAAGTCATCAAGAAGATTATACACCATGACCAAGAGAGATTCATCCCAGGAATGCATGGATGGTTCAATATATGCAAATCTATAAATGTAATACACCCTATCAATAGAGCCAAAGATAAGAACCACATGGTCATTTCAATAGATGCAGGAAAAGCTTTTGGTAAAATACAACACTCATTCACGATAAGAACCCAGGAAAAATCAGAATAGGTGGTCTTTACCTCAATCTGATAATAGTTATCTATGACAAACCAACAGCCAGTATCATATTAAATGGTCAAAAACTGAAAGCTTTTACTCTAAATTTGGGAACAAAACAAGGATGTCAACTATCACCATGCCTGTCAATATAGTGGTGGAAACATTAGCCAAAGCAATTAGACAAGAGACAGAAATAAAAGGAATAAGGACAGGAAAGAAAGAAGTTAAATTATCACTATTTTCAGATGACATGATACTCTACTTAGAAAACCCCCAAAACTCCATAGAAAGACTTGTAGATGTCATAACCAAATTCAGTAATGTAGCTGGATACAAAGTCAATGCTCAGAAATCAATCGCATTCCTGTACACAAACAGAAAACTCACTGAGAAACAGATAAGAGAAACCAAACTCTTACAATAGCATCCCCAAAAAATGTAATACTTAGGAATCAACCTAACAAAGGAAGCAAAAGATCTATTCAATAAAAATTACAGTACTCTGAAAAAAGAAATTGTAGAGGATCTCAGAAAATAGAAAGACATTCTGTGCTCATGGACAGGAAGAACAAACATTGTGAAAATGGTCATTCTCCCAAAATTGTTATATAATGCAATTCCCATCAAAATGCCATTAGCATACCTCACAGATCTAGAGAAATCATTCTTAAAATTCATCTAGAACCAGAGGAGATCTCAAATAGCAAAGGAAATTCCAGACAGCAAGGTCAGGGCCCAAGGCATCACAATCCCAGTCTTTAAATTATACTACAAAGCTACTGTAATCAAATCAGCATGGTACTGGAATCAAAACAGACCTGAGGATCAGTGGAATTGATTAGAAGATATAACCCCAACTGTGAACACACTCATCCACCTTATCTTTGACAAAGGGGCCAAACATGTTCATTGGAAGAAAGATAGCCTCTTTAATTAATGGTGCTGGAAAAACTGGCTCTGCATATGCTGAAAACTAAAATTAGACCCAAGCCTATCACCATGCAACAAACCAAAGTCAAAATGGATCAAAGATCTAAATATTAAAACAGAACCACTAAATATACTGGAAAACAAAGTAATTACAAATCTTGAAGATAAAGGGGTAGATGGAGAATTCATGAACAAAAGTCAAACTGCATGGGAAACACTTCCCAGAATCAACAACTGGGATCTTGTCATGGTAAAAAGTTTTTGCATGTCAAAAGAAATCTCCAACAGAGTGAAAAGGAAACTCACAAATTGGGAAAAAGTCTTAGTCAACTGTCCTCAGACAAAGGTCTTCTATCTAGAACATATAAAGAATTAAAAAATATCAGGCCCTCGAAATTCAAAGACCTAATCCAGAAATGGTCATCTGAGATGAAAACACACTTCTCAGCTGAAGAAATACGAATGGCAAATAAATTCATGAAAAAGTGTTCAGCATCATTGGTCATTAGAGAAATGCAAATTAAAACAACTCTGAGATTCCATCTCACTCCAGAAAGAATTTCCAGAATCAAGAAAACAACTAATGACAAATGCTGGAGAGGCTGTGGGGAAAAAGGAACCCTTCTCCACTGTTGGTGGGA
>RJWT010047382.1:0-11304 GCA_004365215.1 Cuniculus paca | reverse complement strand
AATTAGATTTAATGGTTTTATAGCAATCCACTCTATGGGTTCTGCACCCCTTCTCCTTATTGAGCTGTGAAGTTGTTTATAGTCTTTGTTTCTTTTAGTTAATGCAGTAATAAGTATGCTTGTAAATCAACTCTTACCCATCTCTTGGAATATTTGTATTCTAAATATTCTTGAAGTAGGGTACTTGGGAGAAGAGATATTTTGAAGATTCTAGATACATTCTTTTAAAGTATGTTTCATAAAGAAATGTGTTAACTGATTTGCTGACCTAATGTAAGGAATAACATCTTCCATAGTAACATGAATTATTTCTCAAAAAAGGAACAAATAAGTTCCCACTTTAATGTTAAAAAACTATACAAATTTAACATTATAATGTGCATCTTTCGACTCCTCATTAGAGTGAATATTTGTATATATTAGTTACGATAAACTAGTTAATATTTTTATTAAGTCCTGACTTAGTCTTTGGCTTTCCATGTAGAATTCATAGTTCTTTTATGTTTTCCTTAGGGTCACATTTCAAAATTTACTCCTGTGACTATTTTCCCCTTTTGCTTATTTTCTTACATTGAAAACCAGGTTAAGAGGCTGATAGCATTAAGACAAACTGGCATGTATTTGGCATAATGGAAGAATAATGTTCCTATTTATGCACATCATGAACTGTCACCATGTGGTTAGTGTGAGTTAGTATTGGTCTAGGTAGTGTGAAAATTAAAAAAAAAAATAAAGTATCCTTGCATGCCCTGAATTTAAAGTCTAGTTGGAAAATTAAAAAAAGACTAATGCACAAAACAGTGATCAATAGAAGGCATCCTGTGGTGACTGAATTGTAGAATGAAGATTCTAAGTTCTATGGCCATTTAAAAAAAGGAGAGATCAGTGATCACATGAGTTATCATCAGTGAAGAGCCCTGGCAGAAGAAAGGGCAGGCTATCCAGGTAAAAACTATAGAAGCAAATACAGTCTTTTACAGATGAGAAGAGCATGGATTTCATGCCAGACCTAAGTAGGAAACTTCAGCTACTTGACTTATCAGTTCCTTAAAAGACTAGTCAAGTGTTCTAGGTCTGAATCCCAACTCTGCCACTTATGAAGTATGTGACCTTGGGCAAATTAAAAATTCTTATACTAACTCTAGCTTTGCTTACTCATTAGGATCATAAATACACCCATCGACCTACTAGGATTGTTGTGGGGATTAAATAAGTAAATGAGAAAACTGAAGCCTGAGACCTTACACCTACTCACTAGTATTGACTTGTATCATTAACTAATTTTGTCATCAATTTAGTAAATCTAGGAGGTTACTTATTAAATATGATAATATGATACTCTACCACTCTAGATACTTATGAGTGTTCCGATTGAGAATTTGGGTAGATTTTTGTAGAAAAGGAGAGGAAGAGTTTGGAGGTACAAGTTTCCCCCAAATCAAATCACACATCTTGTCTCTGAAGCAGAGTGTTCAGGTCAGTGAATTACTCACGACCCCACATCGGAACATGAGAATCCAGTTTTTCTCTATAAGGTTCAAAGTCATCTCTAATTTCTAAAAGATAAAATTCAATACTGTTAGGACATCCTAAAAAAATGTAATTAATATTCATAAAAGATAGAAATGTTAAAAACTAAGTACATAAAAAGTACCACATTAATAACACTGAAGAAAATAATTTAGAAATAGTGAGAGTGAAGGTTTTAATTTAGGCATAGACCCTTTTATAGCCTTCCTTCCTTCCACAAGTAGAGCCTTGTTCACCTCTTCTGGACCATCAGCTGGATTTAGGGACTATTTTAATGACTACAGTGCTGCAGAAGTGGTAGTGTTTGACAGAGCAAAATCCAAAGTTTCTCAGAGAATTGCATTGCCAAAGAACCCATGAGCTTTTTGGGTATCTGAGTCTCAAAACCCAACTCCCAGACCCCCAAATTTATACTAGTAGGAACCAGGCTAAAAAATCTGCATTGCTCCCAAAGAAGGAAGGCATGGTCCTGAATAATCATTTTCCTGTGGCAATAGAGAATAATCAAATATGACTTTCTTATAGGAAGAGTCTTTATTTCTCATTTGGGTTGTTTTATAAAATATAAATACAAAATAAACTAGCTAGAATAAAATGATTTTCTTGGAGGATAGGTAACACTTCAAACTCTGAGTAAAAATGGGTTTTCAGTAAAATAGTCCTAGGTTCTAAATCTTTACCCATTGATTATTAGTTATTACCTTTGGGCAGTCATTTAACATTCTCCAGCTCCAGGGACTCATTATTAGAATGCAGATAATAATACTTGTCTTACATAAATGTGGTAAGTATTAAATGTTGCATGATTGCGATAGAAAAATGCATACTAAGGTCCCAAGAAAGTACTTCTTCCTTTCTACAAGTTCAAAGCTTTCTACAAGTTCAAAGCTTTCTACAAGTTCTAGCTTAACCTCCTAATTTTCATGATAAAATATACAACAAAATCATATAATCTTAAGGTAAAGTTTGATAATTTCCCTCCTTAGTTTTAATGAAGTACTAAATTGTATCTTTTCTGAAACATATTTATTTATTTATTTATTTATTTATTTATCTGTAACAGGATCTCACTCTGTAATTTAGGCTGGCTTTGAACTCACTACATAGCTGAGATTGTCCTCACATTCACAGCAATTCTTTTGCCTCAGCCTCCCAAGTGCTAGGATTACAGGCAAGTGTCACCATGCCTGGTGCTCTAGAGCATTTTTAGAAGAATTTTTCCTCCAGTATAAAAATATTTAATCATTAAAATATATGGACTTTCACATTATTGACACATAATGTGCTTAAACAAAAGACCTTAGAAATTATGGCAGACATCTGGCAAACAGTTTCAACTTTCTCCATTTCAGGGCACAAAAGGGGACTGCATTTTTTGGTTGCATGGGATTACATAATTAGTCCTGGCTGATGAGCTGTAAGAGGTGCAGTGGCCGCTTGAGATCTTTGAGACTTTCCCTCTAACTTAGTAACCATCAATAGCTGACCAGGTATCTGCATAAGGTTGGGTTCCTGACTGCATTCTTGTTGACCACAAGAGTCATGCAGCAAGAGACCATTTAATTATTACTGCACAGGTCTTTCTGAATGATCAGAGGTGATCAAACAAAATAAAAACTAAAAAGCCTTCTAAGCAAAAAATACATATGATGAAAAACTAGATTTTCTTCCTTTAAATGTATGAACAAATATGTGGAGCCTCACTTCCAAGTGTCTCTTCAGAATCCTTCACTATTGCAACACGTAAACAATAGACGCAACTCCACTTGGTAATGTGCATTGTAATGCATCCTTCACATGAAAGTGGAAATCAAAATTAGATTAAGAGAAAATTAAGAGTAGGTACATAAGGTAATTTAATATTTGTTTCCAACCTAAAAGCTCTCTACATTTTATATGCTTTTAAAAATATCTGCTCATGTATTTATTTGTCATGCAATTTATACTCTGAGTTCAATACTAAGTAATTTAGAGAAATTCAAATAGTTTTAATGATTCTATACATATAAAGCAAAAATAATAAAAGCACAGTTTATACTACTTATGCTAACAAAAAGAACGTTACACTTGAACTAGAGGTAAATACTCAGTTTTTTTTTGGCATAGATAATTTTTTTGCATAGATAATTTTACACAATTTAAAAGAACCAAATCAGTACCAGATTAAATAAAAGTAAACAAACACAATAAAACATCTCAATAAATAATTTTATTTAAAACGACATACTTGCTATTACCATATAAGGCACCAAAAGCTATAAGAAATATTTTAACACCTTAATAATTGCCTTTTTAATATAAAAACACATAGTCATCACCAAATTATTTTGGCTTGGCAAGAAAAATAGAATTAAAAGCATGATAAGAACCACACAGTGAAAACTCTAAATACCCCATATAGGCATAACTATCCTTGCTTTCTTTCATGACATTTGCTTGGAGTTTGGATAAGAAGCATAAAGATGGCAGTGGGAAAATAGGCAGGTTGTTTCTGAAACATAGGAGAATTACCAAAATTTGGAGCAAAGAAATATGCTGCCCATATTTTCCTGTAAAAAAGCAGTAATTCACAGGAAAAAATTTTCTAAATATGCTACAGTCTTATGAGCCTGAAATTGAAGGGTTAAAAAAGTACATCAATAAACATTTCTAGGATGCTGAACAATCAAAACAGATTTCTGTAATTAATATATCTTATTCTGTGGTTGATTACAAATTCTTCATTCATGACTTGTGAAAAGATTTGTTTTTAAAGTCAACATGAAGGCACACCAAATTCCTATAAGAAATTATTCTAACAAGCTTTGAGATATTAAACTTCTATAACTATAAAATATATCCTGATACATTTATTGTGCACATAAACTTGCACACAGACATAAAACACGAGTACATTCTTTTAAGTGGAAACCATGGATTTTTAAAATCAGTTTTAAGTGTTTAACATCTTTCTTTTTACAATGTCAATGTTCTAGTTACACAAATTATTTCCCGAGATGTATACTCATAAAAGTGAGAGTATTATGGAGCGTTACATGGACCATAAAATGATATAGATGAAAAATAGATGAAAGACAATGATATATTAATGATCTATCTTATGAGCTCTAGTGCACCAGAAAAAAAATCAGTGAGACTTGATTTTAATACTTTTTACTGAAGTCATTCCTTATGCTTCCCTCTAGGAAAGGTTAAATCCATTACAAAGAACTAAGGATCTGCTTTATTCCTTTGTTTCAGTAGAATCTAGTTACGGTATTAAATCTTGCTGTAACAGGTAAACCACAGGCAAAGACTGCGCCTCTTACTGGTCAGACCACAGTTTTTGGTAGCATTAATTACTGCAATAGAATCTGACCTTAAGATTGAAAATTCTTCTACCATCCATAGAATGGTGTCTCTTTAACTAGAGATGATTAATCCAGATACAGTTTTTGTGTTTTTACCAGTGTGCATGTAAAGGATGAAAGTCAAAACACTCAAATTCAACTGCCTGTCCCAACAAAAAAGGAGCCCCTTAGGTCCAGACTCTTAACTCCTGATATGTAATTGGTATGTTCAGTCCCTCATTTGATCTTACTATGGGGGATAAAGAGAATACACAAATGATTTTGGTAGAGTGGTTTCTTTGTCCAACTTTGCACCTCAAAAAACATGTTCCAGCAAAGGTTGAACTGGGTCTCCAAAACAGGTAAATACAAGGCGTATTTTAAGCAGACAGTAAAGAACTCAAGATATTTTAAGCAGACAGTAAAGCTTATCAAGGCAAGCAGCTAGGTAGCACAGAATCAAGGTACACAGCAGTCACGTGAGTAAAAGCACCCACAGCTACCAAGGACTTCCTGCTTCCAAGCTGCCCCACCCATACTCTTCTGAGCCACAAGTAAGCTTGGGCAATGGGAAGCTGTTTGCAGCACCAGGGATTGAACTCATTACCTCACACTCACCAGGCTGGAGCTTAGGCCACTGAGCCAACTCCCTGGCCCTTGTCTTTTTGAGACAGGGTCCCACTATGCAGTTCAAGCTGGCCTTGAGCTCACTTTGCAGCCCAGGCTGGTCTCAAACTCGCAAGGATCCTCCTGTCTCAGCCTCCCAAGTGCTGGGATTACAGGTGTGAGCCACCACGCCCGGCTAGAGAAGATATTTTTCATATGAAAGGCCAGTACATCATACTATATGGTATGCTTCAAGAGCTTCCAACAGCTGGCAAGGACCCCATAGCATTGCAAAGAAAACTGCAAAGTCTACCACAGTTAAAATAGGCAGTTTTGTAAAGACGTTTGGAAGCTTCAATTGTCCACTAGCAGTATGTAGAACTTAACAGCAAAGAAAGGCAGCTTGTTTCTGGTCCTCACATGGCTGAAGGATTAGCTGTCTTCTCATTTAGATTAGGAAAAAACACTGAGATAAGATTTTTGAAAACAGGTAAACAAATTTAAGGGGTGGGGCTTCTGTAAATTCTGCTTTTCCAGGTCTAATAATAAAACCTTCTACAGATAACAACAGATGTAAGGACACAAATCTCTATGAAGGTTCCTAGACCAACACTATAGCTATTGACTCTGCAACCTCTGCAAGAGTTTTCACCTGGCCAAAGTACTTCTAGCCTCAGAACACTGTATCAGTTGGAAACAATGGTGGTTAAAATTGCAGGGGCTTTTGGCTTGGGTTGCCTTTATTTTTAAGATCAAGTAACCACTTTCTTTAATTCAGGCACTGATAAGATGGAGGACTACTCAAACTAAATATATGGGGAAAGCTAATTAAGAGAATTATCTGAATTATGTCAAGGAGCCTCAAGGAGTCACCTGGATGATTTTCTGAACTGGTCCCTGTTACTAGAATGGTGTGTGGTCAGAAAAGTTAAATCTTAAAAGGGCTGTGCTCTATAGTTTAGCAGACTTAAATAATGTTATTGAAGTAAGAATTTACTTGTTCTCAACTTTTGATTTTAAATCTTAAGGAAAATTTTACAAAGTTCTCTGAAAGAAAAAAATATATTCACACAAGCTAGCTCCCCATCCCCGCTTGAATAGGTATATCTTTTCCTAAATAGCTTTTCTACAAATTTGGTAGCAAGATTCATTAAACACTTCCAGATGAAAAGTGCCGGCTTTTCTCCCTTGTCATCAGTTTTACAGAACTGAAGACATTCAACCTGTGTCATCAAATGATAACTGGTTATGTATTAATTCATTTTAGTCTTCCATTTGACTAATGAATCCTGCTTCACTGTTAAATAGAAGCAAAATGCAGTTGGTCTCACTTGGACTCTGTGAATAAGCACTTAGATTTTATGATATCATTTTTAGCTTTTGTTTTTTTAAAGCCAGATAAAACCTAGTTGCACATTCAGGCAGCTTCATCCAAAAGCCTCAGTTTCATCCAAAGTAGCTTCTCATGCAGAATAGAACTGGACAATTTTTTTTTGTCTTTTTTTGAGGCAGGGTGTCGCTATGCAGTTCAGGCTGGCTTTGAGCTCACTTTGTAGCCCAGGCTAGTCTCGAACTTGCAACGGTCCTCCTACCTCAGCCTCCCGAGTGCTAGGATTACAGGAGTGTGCCACCACAGCAGCTCAGTTTTTTACTTTTTTAGTGTCTGCTTTTTTTTAATGGAAAAAATTTCAAAACAGAATAGAATAACAATAGTTAATAGATTATGTATTGTAATCTTCAAAGTAGATACTTGGAGTACAAGATATGGGCATAAAAAATTCTCCAAATGATACAACTGGACAATTTATAAACCTTCAGCACAAATTACCTTATGTACCTACTCTTAATTTTCTCTTAATGTAATTTTCATTTCCATTTTCATGTGAGGGATACATTGCAATGCACATTACTAAGTGGAGTAGTGTCTATTGTTTATGTGTTGCAAAAGTGAAGGATTTTGAAAAGACACTTGGAAGTGAGGCTGATAAACTTACACAACTGAAAACATGACATGAGAATCACAATCAAATAGAAAATTTATCTAAAGAGCACAATGAGCCAGCTATGGAAAACAAAATTCATGATTTCCTGTGATTCCTTCACATATGTGCCCCCCATCCGCCCTTTTTGCACTTAAGCTTGACCCCTAGTAATACACAGGTATCCTATCCATCAAATGGATTTGACACCTACAAGTGCTCATTCACATAATATCCTGATTCACACACTCTGCTAGCCAGCATCATCCACATATTCCACAGTGTTCACTGACAAAACAAATTCAGACGTAGGATTAAAGTGACAAGTCCTACAGTGGGAGGCTGGCAACACCTCAGGAATAGTCCCACACTGCAAGACATCTCCGAGGCTGCATCCTCCATTCCTTACTGAGCAACTGCCATACTGTAGCAGTGCCAGTGTGGACAATGGGTATGTGACCACACTGCCCATCTTGTGCCTCCTAGACCAAGAAACTGCACTTTATGAGGCTAAAGCACAGTTACTGAGGAGCCTGAATATAAGATGGACCTTTCTGGGGAGGCAAACTGGTGGTGGGCATTGTACCCACTGAATGGATGTTTGGTCTTTCTCTTCCAATTGCAGTATTTTGGCTGATGGAATAAAGACTCCTGTGGAAATGGCTGGTAGCAAGTGACACAGCCTTCCAGGCAAGATCCCAAGAGTCTAGCTGCAAGCCATTAAGAGATTTTCGCCAAACAGCCACAATGAAACACCACATGGGAGCATGCCAGAGCCAACCATGACTCACATTTGTCTCGATGGTCAGATGTCTGGAGGTGTACTTTAAAAAGTCTCAAGCTTTGCCCTTCTGGTGTGAGAAATGGCAGAGTTCAAGAGCACAGATAACCAGGATGACAAAACCACAAACAGAAATGGATTTTATATCAGCAACTACTTTTACTTCACTCAGAAAAAGGGCGTGGGACACTGGCAAATATCTGGCACTAACACTGGGGGTTTATTTCACACTCTTCTTAAGATGATTCATCTAGTTTCATTAGAAAGTTTACTTTAATAACATAGTTGCCATTTCTGAATACAGGAATAATTTAAATATAACATTTTTATAGTTTTTAAAAAAATAACCAACATACTCAAGTTTCAAAATAGCCACACCTACACATCTGTATTTTAGTATTTAGTCAAATTATGAAAAATCCAGCAAGAAAATGGACAAGCACCTCTGAGAATTAAATGTATGCTTTACTATGTGACTAGTCTTATTTTTCACAAAATAGATTGCCAATCAATCCCATCATATATACAACTTCTGCATACCCAAGAAATACTATACTGTATTTTTGTAAAAGAAGTTACTTGTATATTGGGTCATTAGAATTATTTTGCTATACAAATAGATGCTCATGGCCACTACAGACTAATTGTTTACAGCTCTCAGAAAGCCAGGTGTGGCTGGTTGTGGTTTCTAATGCATTTTACAGGACTTTTCTTCTAAATAGAAGATACTCAAGAGAACAAAACACTGGCTGCTTGTTAGTTTGTGAAATAAATTATTCTTGCTTGGCAAATAAGTCACATTATTAATTTTAAGAAAACATGTTTTCATATAAAATGCCAAGGGAAACTCTTAAATTCAGTCAGAGTTAACTCTGTACAGTAAGAGCGTCTTCCTCTACCAAGGACAGTTCCAGGGTGTTTTCATTAGTGCTGGTTTTCATCCTGAAGTTGAAAGAACCATAGAGTTTTGCAGACTCCTTGGAAGAGGCAAATCGGCTTCGCCGATAAAGCTCTCCCTTCCACATAGACATCATTAGCAAACAGGACAGAACAACACCCCCAAGAGTGAGGAGGCACAGCCCAGCAATCACACAGCGGTCCAGGTGAGCCCCCAACCGTGCACTCTCCTTCTCCAGGCGTTCCATCTCTCGGGCTGCCACTGTGCTGGGATCCACAGTTACCTCCCTTGGGATGATGTAAGAAACAATCACCAGCAAGATGCCAGTGACTAAGAACAAGATGGCACTGATGAAACCATAGTCCACCGACTTCCCTGAAGAGGTGGCTTCTGAAGTTGTATCATCTTCATCTTCAGATACCAAGGATATGGCAGCCTCACGGGACCAGTCACTCGGATTTCCCCAGCGAAGGTCTCCAGGGCAATTGCTCCCTTTTGCTGAAGAGGCCCTCCAGGCTCGCTGCTCCAAGTTGACATTCTCATCCACATAGGTGAAAGAAGTTTCTAGCTCCTGGCTGCAGCACTGGCAGACTTTCCGTTCTGTCATGTGGCTGTTCCCAGGAGGTCCTTCTGGGAAGAAGGCTGGAGTAGCGCTGTCCTGCCAGGAGGAGGAGGGGGCTTCTGGGGAAGGGCAAGGTCTAGATATTTCCATCACATCTGCTCTTGGTATAGACTCGCAATGTTTCTGACAACATAGAGCAGCTTTGCTGGCAGCTGCCTTTTCCTGGTCTCCAGGAGATCCTTCTGCACCCCAGTCCATGATGTCACATAGTTCTGCCTGTCTGTTTTTCTTAGCAAGGCACTGGAGCTCCATGGAACTAGGTAGGTAGCCCCCAGAAGTTTCTAGAAGTTCTGCCAGTAGTAGCACAGGTAAAGACTCAATACTTCTAAGGCAGACTATGCGCTGCCAGAAGTTCTACTCTTGAGGGCCCCATTTCCACTGCAGTCACTGGGAGGGTACCTCCACCCAATTCCTCCTGAAAGGAGAAAAAGAAGGGAAGATACCTAGTGGCAGGAAACTGAAAAGGGCAAACCATCTGACTTGTCACAGGGGTTAAAACTGACTTAGGGTACAAAAGGAGCAGGGAGGAAGTGGCAGTGACTCTGGAGAAAGCACTGTCGCCAAGCCAAATTTATCCAAGGACACACATTCCCATGACAGAATCCTTCAAAGGAGAAAGCAGATTTTCCGTAGAAAGACACAAAGCAGAAAGGCAGGGGCCCCGTTAGCTGAACTGCTGCGTTTCTGGAGAACATCAAGCACAGGCTTGTTAACAATCTGATTATACTGTGTTTATATTCTGGTCAGAACAGATTCTCATGCAGATGGGTTTTAATGAATACATGCTCCTATCAGTGGGGTCCGGTGGAGTAAGAAGAGCTCAGCATCCTAACTCAGAAGCTCTGAGGTGATGACCAAAAGCAAGCTCACCAGCCACCTGCTTAAGGCCGTACCTGTCTAGCCCTAGGCCCTGTACTTCCTTCTGCTCCATGGGGAAGCATGTGCTAGTCCCCAAGGGTTCAGCCAGCATGCTTCACGGTGACCCCTGCACTCCACCCACACACTTTCCGCTCCAGCTGCACGTGTCTGCCATTCCCACTCACCAAGTCTCAGGGGGCCGTTTCTCTTTTTCCCTATGGTTTGCTAATAAACAAGCACAAAAAGCTGATCATTCAGAAAATTTTACAAACCCAGTCTAGAAGTAGGCTGACAATAAGAGGCAGATTATAAACCCTGAGTTTGTTGGAGGCAAATATGTGAGAAGCTGTTTCCAAGGTTACCTCTAGGCCTTCACGTCCTGGACTCGCCCTTCCCTCTACCGCACTAGGGCCAGGGTGGGCTTTGGGTCCAGCAGAAAGCCAGCTGCCCATCTTTGCTGCCTCCACCACCTTTCTGAGGAACAGAAATCCACTTTCCACTGTCACCGTATGTTCGGTTTAACCAAAGGCCCCTTTAATTTTGATTCCAGATCCAGGGTGAGGACTGATTTTAACCCACGGCTTGACGCTTATTGGTCTTTAGAATCCACAGCTCCCACAGCGGCAGGTTGGCCAAGCTCCCTAAGGTCACCCGGTCCCCAGCAAGTCACTCCCAGCCTCAGGGAAGGAATGGTCAGGTTT
>RJWT010047381.1:0-11312 GCA_004365215.1 Cuniculus paca | reverse complement strand
TTGCCAAAGGAGTGATTAACCTGAGTACAATAAGGAAGGGACTGGGGGGACAACAGTTCCCAGGCTCCTGGAACACATAGTCAGAATCTAGAGCAGAATCTACAGGACAACAGCCAGCAGAATTAAGAGCAAGCTGCTGCCAGAGAGGTTTGGTTTGGCCATTGTGTCCCCCTGCCCTGGTAAGTTTGCCTGAACTAGGCCGACATGTGTAGTTAACAAGCCATCCCATCCAGGCCCGTCCCCTGACAAACTCCTATAATCAGACCATATCGCAAAAAGACAAAAAAAAAAAAAAAGAAAAAGAAAAGAAAATAATGTTTTTTCTTTCCTTTTTTTTTTTTTTTTTTGTCTTTTTAGACAGGGTTTCGCTACACAGTTTGGGTTGGCCTTGAACTCACTTTGTAGCCCAGGCTGGCCTCAGATGTGCAACGATCCTCCTGCTTCAGCCTCCTGAGTGCTGGAATTACAGGTGTGTGCCACCACGCCCAGCTTCTTCTTTCTTTTCTTACCTTCCCTCACTATCCCAAACCTTCTTGACATAAGACTTACAGAGTATGAATCCAGTTAAGAGCCTGATATATATTTTTTATTCAGTACTAGGAATCAAAATCTAGGGCTTCGCCTATGCTAGGTTAGTGTTCTACCAGTCAGTTAAACTCCTAGCCCAAGAGCCTGGGTTCCAATAGCAGACCCTAGGTGAGAATTCTAGCTCTCCACCATGTTAACTGGATGATCTTCTGTATTAAGCCTTTTTCTGTTGCTATAACAAAATAACTGAGGCTGAAAATCCAAGATTGCCTGGCCCCATCTGTTTAGTCTCTAGTGAGAGCCTTCTTGGCTATATTACGACGTGGCGGAGCAGCAGGCAGGGAAAGACCTCAGGAGGAAGAAGCCACATGCAGGAGGTGGTCTTTCTTTATAACTGGCTTTCATGAAAACTCATTCTGAGACACCAGCATTAATGCCACCTAACGATGGTGCCCTGATGGTACCAACACCTGAGCCCTCACTGTCTTGCACAGGTCCCACTTTGTAAGTCCTGACACCTGAGGGCCAGGCTTCTAGTACATGAACCTTTGGGGGATACCATCAAGCCATATCCAAACTATAACATCTTCACTAAGTTACTTAAACTCTATGTTCTCCTTGTTCCATGCCTGTTTCATTAGAAAAACTAACAGAAGTGAGAAAAGAAGGGAAAAAATGGAAATAAAGTTTTTGTAAATGGGGAAGGTAGAAGGGGTTGAAAGGAGGGTAGGGAAAGGGGGCGAAAGAAGAATCAAGTAATATCATTTACAGGTACAAATTCTCTATGATGAATGTGAACATTACGTATATCTAAAATGTACCAATAAAATCTGATTGTAAAAAAAAGAAAAAAATTAACAAAACATACTTTTCAGGGTTACAGTACGGATTGTTAGTGAAGTCGTCTCTAAATACTAGCTAATATCATAAACCTTCACTCATTTCACAAGCCATTAATATCTTCTTTTTTTCTCAGTTCAAAGAAACCACCATTTCTAGATACTGTATACTGATTGATTCCCAGAAGTCTTAATGGAGTGTAGCTGGCCTAAGGACTACTTACAGTGAACCTTGGAAGTGGCCTTGTGGTTCAGTTCACTTATGGCTGAATGCACAGAAGTCTGAGATTGGCCTCAGACACACTTGTGAATCTACTCTGTGTGTGTTGGCCTTGAACTCTCCTGGGATCACCCAGGACCAACCCTGGGACTGTAGTTCCTTGGGGCCTGGTACACACCAGACATGGGCCAGCCAACCTCTTCAGGGTGCACAGCGTGTGGGGTGCAGCCAGATGCTTCAGGAGCACTTCCTAAGACTAATTTTGCTCTTTCCCGCTCTGCCCAGGCCTGTTTATCTTTATCTAGAATGTCTTTCTCCCCCTTGCCGTCTAACAAACTTCTCCTTGTCCTTCCAGGTTGTATTTAACTCTCAGTTCCTCCATCCAAGAGCTTTTCAACTGTACTTCCCCCTGTGCCAACGTCCTACTTAGATAGATCAATCCTGATTAGATAGCTTGTACCCAGGGACAGAATTCTGGATGACTCTTCTGCTACTCAGCCAACTCCTGGAGAGCCCAGCAACATGGGAGGGGTTTCTGAATGACCAAATGATGGGCGGGCCTTTGAACTGGCTTTGGAATTATGCCACTGGTTTATGAGCTTTTGATCAAAGAGTCAGATGAAACCCAGCCTCCTAGAGATTCATTCTTGATGGAAAGTGAGCTAGACACATGAATTTCTACATCACTGTTCCAAAGGAGGCATACAATTTCTGTTTAAGTGTAACAGGGCAAACAGGTGAACATATGGAAAGGCAAAAGAAAATAATGAATTTTTCATGAGCTCTTAAATTACTGTAGGTTACTCAGATCCAATGGATTTGAAAGGTAGCAGAACTAGAGGTAAAATATTAAGTCTCAGAGCCTCGCCAGTTTACATTTCCTTCCATTCATTCCTATGGGGCACTAGGAACCAACACATGTAGAACACAAGAACGCAGAAGAACAAGAACACAACAACACAAGAACTAGAAGTTGCCTTGCAGATTGATTATTGTGACTTCAAGATATAATTTTCACTCTTAACAGAAAACTGAGATGCATCTGGCTAATTTACTATCATAATTCTTTTTCTTCTTCTTTTTGGTCTTTTTTGAGACAGGGTCTCGCTATGCAGTTCGGGCTAGGCTTGAACTCACTTTGTAGCCCAGGCTGGTCTTGAACTTGCAACAATCCTCCTGCCTCAGCCTCCTGAGTGCTGGTATTACAGGCATGCGCCACCACACCCAGCTGTAAGTACTATCATAATTCTTAAAAAGCTAAATGAATTCAACATGAAGGATTGTTCTTTATTCTGAGATTACATTTTTTACACTTTCGTGGTTTGAAGGTATTCTTTCTTGGATTGGGCCTATAACTCAGTGGTAGACCACTTACCTAGCATGTGCGAGGTCCTGAGTTTAATCCTTGGCAACGCATACATACACACACACAAATCTTTTATGCAAATACAGTGATTATAAATGGTAGTTTGGTACTTTTTTGTTTCATTTTGATAAATGTAGTCTGCTTATCTCTGTCCCTCATTACAGTCCTAATTCATTTTTAAAGAAATTTTTTTTTATTGAAATACAGGTAACCCTTTTATCTTCAGATTCCACTTCCACAAGTTTAACAAACCATAGAGCTAAATTACTCGTAGGGGCAGTAGGGTCTGTACTGGGCATGTACAGACTTTTTTCTTATCATTCTCCCTAAATAATACAGTGTAACAGCTTCCTACATAGCATTTATTTTGCACAGGTATTATAAGTAATCTACAGATGATTTAAAGTATAAGAGAGGATGTGGGTTGGTTATGTGCAAATACTATGCATGCCCGTTTTGTTTTGTTTTGTTTTGCTTTGCTTTGTTTTGTTTGGTCTTTTTGAGACAGGGTCTCACTATGCAGTTCAGGCTGGCCTTGAGCTCACTTTGTAGCCCAGGCTGGTCTCGAACTTGCAGGGATCCTCTTGCTTCAGCCTCCCGAGTACTTTTTTGTGTATGTATACGTGGCTTGAGGATTGAACCAAGGGGTCCTCTATCACTTAACTGTATTGTTGGCCCTTTTAATTTTTTATTTTGAGAGAGTCTCACTACATTTTCCAGGTTGGCTTTCAACTGACAATTCTCTTGCTTTGAGCTCCCAAGTATCCAGGATTACAAGCCACTGTTTCCTGCATACTACACCATTTTACATAAGAGACTTGAGCAGCTGCAGATTCTAGTACTGGGATTACAGCGGTGCACCACCACACCCAGCAAGAAAATAAGATTTTTAAAGTCTAATTGAGTTCAATGTTCCTCAATTGCAGAAAAAGAAATGGGAGTCCATGGAGTTAAATGTTAAAGCCTTATACAAATATGAAAGGTACCCTGGCGAGTTAAGACTGGAACTAGGATTTTTTACTAAGATTTTTTACCGTACTAAGACTGGAACTAGGATTTTTTTGATAAGTGAAGACCTCAGAGGTATAGAATTTCACCCAACAGCCATTTAAGGTACAGAACAGAGATGAAAAAAGAGTTCAGTGCAGTTCATTAGATTGCAAGTTAGGGTCTACTGTGCTTTGCATGTTGATTTCTTATGATCATAACAAATGTTGTTTACATGGCATGGATTATGCCTTTTTATGATTTTCATCTAATCAAAACTCAACAGGATAGCATAAGAAGAACTTATTAACATATACAATAAAAATGCAATTATTTCATAACCTGCATTTATAAGCTACTTAATTCACTTCCTTATCAGTCACAAAACAGCAGCCAGCACTGTTTTTTCTTTACAATTCATACCATCTAGTTCTAATGGAACAATTCTGTGTCTAGTACAAGATGGACCGGCATACTCATGCTCATCTACTGAGACATTTAAATACCAGAAGATGACACATATTTCCAAGACAAACATAAAAGCCTTAAATCCAGCCTTAGAGCCAAGAAAATATTCAAAATTGTGGTGCCAAAAACTTTTAGCTTATTTATCTCAATTGCTTGTTATTATTCCAGTAGGTTTTATAGCCACTATGCTTATAGACATATTCCTGCAGTTAACTGAAGTTGTTATTTAGTATGCAGTCTCATATGCTTGTCATTTTCCTCCTAAAAAATATAAACTAGCAGCCATAAATACAACCCCATTGTGTTAAATACTACTAAAGCAAAAACTCTCTTCTAGGATAAGGTATTTGGTAAACCTGAAGTAGTGTCTTACTCAGATTTTAACTTTGAAATTAATACTTTTTAGATTTACAGAAATATGACAAACATAGTACATCTGTGGGCTTTGTGTGACGGCGCACACCTGTAATTCCAGCACTCGGGAGGCTGAGGTAGGAGGATTGCTTTGAGTTCAAGGCCAACCTGGGCTACAAAGTGAGCTGAAGGCCAACATGAATGGCATAGTGAAACCTTGTCTCAACAAAATAAAAAATAAAAAAGTACATCTCTGTATTCCTTTCACCTAGCTTTTCCTAACGTTAATGTCTTACATAAACAGGGTACAAATACCAAAACCAGGAAATTAATGGCAGTCTAATTCTATTAACTCAACAATAGCCTTTAGTAAGGTTTAATCAGTTTATCAACTAATGTCCTTTCTCGGGCTTGGAATCCAACCCCACAATGCATAAAATGTTTAAATTCACCTACCTGTAGGAATCAGAGTTTCATCCACAGGTAAAAAAGTATCTGCTTCTATGGTGACTTCATGGTCATATATATTTGGGGAGCCCTGGAAGGGAACAGAAAGGGGAAAGAAAAGAAGACAGGTGCTTGCTATTATTTTACATACTTGCTTTAGAAATTCTTTTGCAAAAATGCTTTTATCATTGACCAAAACTTGAGAAATTTGTGTTGACCAATGGCAATGATTAAATACAATCATTCAAATGGAAGTGGACAGAAGTTCCAAATAATTACTGACAAATCTGGAAGAAGCTGCCGATGTGTGACCCTCCTCATGCATTTTCTTCTGTAAGTGAACTATGAAACTGAAGAGTCAGGGGGACAGAGAGTTTGAAAATCTTTGGGCCCTGGGCTTCTTTGCGAAGGTGATTCTGCTGTTCCCTCACATCCCAGGCAAGCAGAGTAGGAAGGTCACTGACTTGAAATACACAGTGGGGCTTAATGGGCACAGCATGCAGGCTCACTAGAGCGAACCATCTGTCACCCCGCTCTGGCCCAGCTCCCGCTCAGAGCACCCCACCGTGCCACGTGAAGAAGCTCAGGAGTGAGAACTGTGCACGCTTCTGAGTGCTTGCCCTTCTGCAGGCGTCACAGGCTTGAACAGGAAGCGGCTTGGCGGGGAAGGGCTCTCACTGTTCCAGCTCTCATTGTGTGGGCCCAGGGTCATCGGCCTCCTAGCATCTCATTTCTTTCGGTACAAAAGTGGGGTAACGATGTGCCCACCTCTTCCAAGGTCCTTATGAGGAGCCTGGTAAGGGCATGTTGTGCCATTTGCCAATTGGCAAGCACTTTATACATGTCTATTTCTAATGTAAAGGCTTATGTTTTATTATCAATAGTAACACTTTAAAGCTTCACAGCAGAAGATAGGAAAGAGAAACCAAATGAGGGCTTTTGCTTAATAAATGCTCAAAAATTAGCTAAGCCAGGGGTTCTTAGCTGTCGATGGGTTTGCCCTGCGGGGGACACTTGACAGTGTCTGGACATATAACTGATGACCATGTCCACGGGTGGTAATGGATTGGCATCTAGCGGGAGGGGCTAGGGATGCTGCTAAATGCCCACCCTTGCTGCAACAAAGAACGATCTGGCCAAAAATTTCAATGGTGCCCAGGCAAGGAAACCCCAAGCAAAGCAAAACTGAGCCTCTGCCTGGTTCCGGACAGGGGAACAGAGAGGCAGAGAGCTGCAGGCTGGTGGGACACAGACTGTGTGGTCAGAGGGACTTGGGCCACCTGTGCAGATGGAGCCACTCTGAGAAGAAAGGCCAAGATTTAGAGACCAAGAGACCAGGAGTAAACATGAAAGGAAATGGTTTAATTATAGCCGTATGAGGCTTGTTCCTGAGGAAGTGATTCCCTCAGAGACTCCCGGGGGTATGTGCTGGGGATGGGCCAGAGTGGTTGGGAGGCCTGCCCAGCACCCGCACTCCCTCCCTTAGCTGCTGTTCAGCCCTGGAAGGGCAGGTCCAAAATGGGGCAGAGGGGTCTGTGCCCCTGCCTCGTGCAGCTCTAGATGACAGCATCTCTCCTGTGTTGTTGTCCTTCCTGCCATCCTCTTATACCAGTGTGGTGCTGCCGCTGCAGAGGCCTCTGGGACTGAGAAAAGCAGAAACGAGGAGAAAGATTTTGGAACTGTTCAATGCTCCACTCAACATGGAGTTTTGTGGTATCATGAATTGAACTCAGGGCCTTCACACTGAGCTAATCTCCAGCAAGCCTTTCCTTTATTTCTAATTTTGAAATGGGGTTGCTAGGTTGCCCAGGCTGGCTTTGAACTTGCAATCCTCCTGCCGCAGCCTCTCAAATAGTGGGATTACAGGCATGTACCAACATGCCTGACTTACTGTTCTTGTTTGTTTGTTTGCAGTGCTGGGGACCAAACTTGGGGCCTTGCACATGCTAGGCAAGTGCTCTATCACTGAGCTACACCCTCAGTGCTAAAATGGAGGGGTTTGATATATGGCTTATGTAGAGCTGAAAAATTCCCTAGGAAGACTCCTCTGTCCTTCCTTTGCACAAGTAAGGCTTGACAGATGTAGCCTCTTGAACATCATCAGTGAGGTAAGATTGCAGATGGTTGTGCTCTGGACTCGTGGCCTAGCAACTGTCCAGGTCATCACTGTTTCCTCAAGTGCTTGCATCTTTGCACTCTTTTAAGAAAGATACATATCTATTTATTACTAGAACAAGATTTCTATTGCTCTAGATTAGCTTTGCTTCCTCTAGAACTTCACACAAATAGACTCTTACAGTAGATACTCTCTTGTGCCTCACATCTTCCACATAACATGAGATCACCCATGTTACCAGATCATTAATTTGGTCCTTTTCATTGTTGAGTAGTATGCTACTAAATGACTGTATCACAACTTGCTTATCCTTTCTCTTATACATGGACTCTGTGGATTTTTTCTTCGTGTTTCACAGTTACTTATGAATGTCCTTTTTCGGTTTGGTGTGGTTTGGTTTGGTGTGGTTTGGTTTGGTGTGGTATGCTTTGGTTTTTTCAGACACAGCCTCGCTATGTAGCTCAGGCTGGCCTCTGGAGTACTAGGATTGTAGGCATACACCAGCGCACCTGGCTTGCTTGTTTTTTAAGAATTAGGGCCAAGGGGTTGGGGATTTAGCTCAGTGGCACAAGTGCCTGCCTGGCAAGCACGAGGTTGTGAGTTCAATCCCTGTACCTTTCTTCCCCCACCCAAAAAAAAGAATTAGGGCCAGGCATGATGGTGCGCACCTGCAATCCCAGCACTCAGGAGGCTGAGGCAGGAAGATCACCGTGAGTCTGAGGCCAATCTGGCCTATATAGTGAGTTCAGGGCCAGGCTGAACCATGCAGCAAAACCCTATCTCAAAAAAACAAACAACAAACAAAAGGAACTTTTGGTTGGCAGGAAGAAAATGAATTAACATGAAAATCACACATAGAAACCCAAATAAACTGGTGAGCCTGAGAGGTCAGGAAGCAGTGGGGAGCAGGGGAGGAACATCTACCAGGCACCCCTTCTCTGGGCGCTCACTGGTCACCGGGCAGCCGTGGCGTTTTTGAGTGCAAGAGAAGCCCGCTTCATCCATTCTTCTGGCCTGGAAAAATACGATGATGGTGCACTTGGGTGGAATAGGACTGTCAGATTCACGTCCTTTCAAGGCTGAGGAAACCTTGGCAAGAAATGCCGATTCAGCTGGGCGTGGTGGCTCACGCCTGTAATCCCAGCACTCGGGAGGCTGAGACAGGCGGATCGTTGTGAGTTCGAGACCAGCCTGGGCTATAAAGTAAGCTCAAGGCCAGCCTGAATGGCATATTGAGACCCTGTCTCAAAAACACCAGGGCTGGGGATCTAGCTCAGCGGCCTAAGCACCTGCCTGGCAAGCACAAGGTCATGAGTTCAATCCCCGGTGCAGCAAAAAAACCACAAAATGCCAATTCATGAATGCACCTTGAGACCCATCTCTGAGTTCAATCTTTGTTTTCGTTTACTTTACTTCACTGCTACCAGTTTGGGGCGTGACTTTACAAAGCCACTATGACTTGCCTGGGACCTTAAACCCCTTTATGTGCACTGCCACTACCACTGCTGTCATTTAGCTGGTGACACATCAGCAGGAGGGGACAGACACTGTTGCTTACTACACAAAAGCCACAGCAACTCCTCTGACAACACATTCCCTTTCTCCTGGCAGAAAATGACTCCTTTATTTATTCTACGGTAGGTCATAAAGTCGGGGGCTGGGGGGGCCCACGCCCTACCCCTGGAGCACAAGGTTGCATTGGGTTCCATTCCAGGAGTGTCCAACCTGAGGCCTCCTGCCTTTTTTGTCTTCCTTTTATTGAGTGAAGAGGAATTGTCTTGAGGAACATATAAAATACATGGGATAATGTATACAAACAAAACCTCTTTAAAAAATATTTTTATTATAACCTTTTTTAAAAAGAGGGCAGAAGAAAGGCAGGTTGCAGGTTGGACCATCTTTGGGTCTGCGGGGGGCTTCTAGGAAAGGTTTTATGTGTTCTAAAAAGAAAAAGGAGGCGCATTAGAGATGTGAAAAAGGAATAGGTGCTTTTTCATCTCTGGAGATGACTCTATAAGGAAGTAAGTCCTGGAGCGGTCACAACCATCTGGTGACTACGTGGGGACAAACCCGAAGACAAAAACCAAACACTGAGGAAGCAGAATGGAAAATGGAAGAGCCTGGGTGTCTGATGACGCTGTCGACCCAGTCATAGCAGAACCACAGCTACTGCTTTTCATCTCAAATCCCCCCCGGATTTGCTTTCACAGCTCTTTAGGTAACATTTCAAATAAAAAAACACATTCTCTGGGGTTTGTGTTAGGCACAGGAGGGTACAGCAAAACAAAACAAAACAAAACAAAACAAAACAAAACAAAACAAAACAAAAGACACTGCACCCTACAGACTTTTTCCATTCACTGAGAAACACGGTTCTCTCCGTGCCACCTGCCAGGCCTCCAACACTTGAAGTTAGAAGCAATGGGCCAATTCTTGGGTTCCAAAGTAGAACAAAAATACTGTTTAAGTTTAGAAAACATAAAGCTGAAAGAAGATGAGCTGACTACTTTAAATATCACGCTTTGAGCTATTTCACTAGAGAGGGCTTGAGGCAGATAACAGGGCAAGGGAGGAGCCGGAGACGCAGTGGCCCTTGGTCCCAGGCCTGTGTCCAGCCATTCACCCTCGGCAAAGCTGCTCCGAAGGCGGGTGCCCTCAGCCTTGAAGGCAGTGCCTGTTGATTCGAGCTGCACTTACTAAGAGCCTATAAAAGGGGAGTTTACTGCTATGCGTGGTGGCACACACCCTGTGATCCCAGCACTCAGAAGACTGAGGTAAGAGGATTGCTGTGAGTTCGAAGCCAGACTGGGCTACACAGCAAATTCAAAGCTGCTGTGAACTACGTAGTGAGACCTTGTCTCAAAAAACAAACTTTCTGAGTGAAGCCTGAGATCTAGGAAATGATTCAGCCTCTGGGAAGAGATTCAGAAATACCCATCACTTTTGTAGGACTGGAAGATTGGCAAATGAACCAAAATCTTAGAAAATCTTACAATGCCCTCTGCCTCCTTCAGTGGAGCCCACGGCAGGTGTAATGCTTCATATATCATTTCTCTTTCTATTTCTAGAGGAACTTGCTGCTTTACATTATTATAAAATAGCATGTTCTGTTATAAAATAGGATAGCCCTAAATATACAAAACTGGAACACAGAGAAAAGTCATCAATTTACGACCTACCTAAAACAATTAAACGTTTGTTCTATTTCTATTATTAATTCTGAACTTATTTTAAAGAGCTAACCCTGTTCTGGTGGGGTGTTTTGTTTTGCTTTTGGCTTTCAGTTTGTTTTTAAAAGTTCAAGAAGGGTGGTAGATGTTCCTGAAGATAAGAAGAAGCAAGCAAAAAGCTGTCTTTCTTATTTTTAAAGAGTGAACTTTGGAAATTACATAAGAGCCAATTAGCTTTGCTATTTGAGAAAAATTACAGGAAAAAAAAATCAGCAGAGTGGCAGCAAACTCCTTAAAACGTGCAAAAATGTAAGCTATCAGTTGGCTGTAAACATCCTCTCACAGAAATCCTGCCAAAGTGAATCAGGATGAGTGGACAGTGATGAGTTCTCAGACAAGGAGGAAGTAATAGATATAATCTACAGGGTTTGGCTGAGCTTTTCTTCTGTCTCAAGTGACCTCCCTCAACAAGCAAAAATGTTCCCATTGATAGAGAATGAGGTAGTTAAGAGGACAAGATTGAGGGGGTCATGTCTGTGGTTCTGTACCATCCTTAGGGGGACATTTTAAGGGCCTTCCTTCTGGGGTCATCCCTATGCCAGGCTGATTTTAATATCTTTACCAACAGCTTTATAAAGTGCTTCTAACAGTGGCTGATAAATAATAGGTAGCCACTGCGTTTCTTTGAAAATAAGATCTAGCTAGAAAATAATCAGCCTTGAAAACTAAAGATCAGGCCGGGCATGGTGGCTCATGCCTGTAATCCCAGCACTTGGGAGGCCGAGATAGGAGGATTGTTGCGAGTTCAAGACCAGCC
>RJWT010047380.1:0-11316 GCA_004365215.1 Cuniculus paca | reverse complement strand
CAGAAGCTCAGGCTTGTTAGTCCATTGCACAAGGTATGATGGCAAGTAGATTGGATATTTTTGAGGTATTTGACAAGGAATGGCATATTTAACAGGGGAAAAAAATAAAACTTCCCTGACCGAGAAAGAAGACATTACTGAGGGTTTGGCAGAGATGTGATGTACTCCACCCAGCAGAGATCTAAGTTGACAGTTTTAATAGTAAAAACTATTTGCTCCTTGAGATTCAACTTCACCTCACTAGGTTGGCTCACTACATGGTTTGTTTATCTTCATCTTATTCTTTCATTTCAAAAGTGTGTTTCAGCAAGTTTACACATTACTACAGATGATAATAGTGTTATATATTGAGTCAATTTTGTGTACTAAGGACTATGCCTACCCTTCATCTACATTATTTCACTCAGTCTTCACAACAACCACGGCGAAAGCTTATATGATCCCTCTCTGCTAAACAAAATGAAGACATTTTTCAGAAAGATGATGAAACTGGCCAAAGATCTCATACCCTTGATTTGAGACCAAACATGACTCTGTGATTAGTAAGTCGGACTAAGATTTATTTTAATAATTACTACCCTATAAACCCCACAAAAAAACAGAAATACCAGTGTCCCCACAGCACCTTGACTATAAGCATACAGTAGGCATCCAAGACACTGGTTTGGAAAGATAGAGAATGAATGCATGAACAAGCAGATGGATGGATGGATCTTACAGTTAATACATTGTGTCAACTTGAGAAGTTGAGAAGTTTAACTGAGAGATTCAGCAGGGAGCCAGGGTTCTTAGTTTGTAAACATCCTCATCCTTGCAAAGGAAGTCAAGGGTATTTTGTGTTACACCCACCCTGAAGGTTTTGGTGGAGGGGGTGGCCTGTGTACAGTTTAAGGGTAGAGAAGAGGCTTGTGTTTTGGCTCTTTTTTGCTCTGGCTGCTGCCTTGAAGTGTTGCCCCAGTGCCATGCCACCCTGCCTTGGTGCCAGCTGATTATGGACTGAAATCTCCAGAAACTGTAAGCTAAATAAACCTTTTCTTCCCTAATTTTGGGTGTTAGGTGTTTGTCTCAGCAACGAAGAAAAGTGACCAAGACAGATGGATAAGGAAGGAGAAAATTAAGGATTTAAATTGAGTTGAGACATATAGGATTTTGGCTTGATAAATGGTGATGAATTTGTATGTAAGGCTATTTAAGATCTTTTTATAATGACATGAAAAGAATTTAAAGTCTGGACTTTGAGGCAGTTTGGCAATGAAGTTGTCTATGTAGAGATGAAATTAGTCACTACCAGTCAGGAACAACCAGTGACTGCAGCAAGCACGACAGCCTTACAATTACTGGAGAAAGCATCTGAACAAGAAAACACAGCAACTGTTACGAATTAGTCTCAGTTATTTATCTCCGTATTTTATTTGGATGCCCTTTGATTTGGGATATAAGTAGACTTCGATTTTGTTTTGAACAAAGAAGTAGAGCCTCAAAGAGATGATGGTGCTAATGTTACAGTTTCTGTTAACAGAAATCTGAACACACTAATCCCCAGTCCAACTTCTGCTCCTCTACAATCCAGTCCCATGTAATCTCACGTGCTAGAATATATGCACTAAAAAAGTGATTTGTGCAGGCAGGACTGATGTCGTCTCAGTCTCTAGAGAGAGGAATTGTTAAGGCCTCAGGGAAAGAGGAGTAAAAAGTATGGATCTAGAAAGATTCAAGCACAAACTTGCAACACGTACCCTTCTGCAAACCTTTCAATGAGAGCAAAAATGTTGCTTTCATTTCCAGGACACAGTCTTTTTAGCTTAGGTTGATTCTAATTTGGAAATTTTTCCTGTGGCAACCTATTGTTACATTAATTGACTTCACCCTTGCCTAAGTAGTTCCCTTTACCTCAAGGAATATTAAGATAAAGGTACCAGTATTAGGAACTGATAATATTTCTGGGTAGGTACTAGTATTAGGAAGTTACATTCACTATCTTTAATTTTCCATATGACCTTGTAAAGGAAGTATAATTTTTATTTTTTATTAATACATGAAACAACTGAAGCTCAGAATGTAAAAAAAAACACATCTGAAGTAGCAATATTAATAATGTGCAGGTACATAAATCAATCCTATGTACTAGTGATAGAAGAGCACAAGGAAACATTTTATCCAGTCTATGCAATGGCCAAGCTAGTCTGTAAGTTTTTCATTTTCTGAAGAATTAAAACATTCTTCATGGGGGTTCAGAGTAATCAATATTTAGAAAATCACTCAGTAGTAAATAGGATAGTGCTATGAAAAACAGAAAAATATCACAAACATAAAAATTAAAAATAATAGATCACTAGTACCACATACTATATCACACACTTTATAAAATGTATCACTTATTTCTTACAAAAGCATTAGGAATACGCACTATTTTCATGCCACTTAACAGTTGAGAAATAGGAGGCTTTATACTGAAGTGACATGGTCAGCATCAACTGGAAATAGTAAAATGTTTATTGCTAAATCCACCTTCTTACCTTGGGAGGCTTATAACTTACCTGAAGTGAAAAGAAACCTAAAAGCAAAAGAAAGCTTCAGGATAAAGCGAACACCATATTAAAACTTGCAGCTTTTACTTAAAGGGGAATAATTGTTCTTAAGGACCACTTTCAGTGATCCCCAAAGTACCTTCTAAAGTTCTGTAATGCTGAAGTTGGAATTGATTTTCCTGTTCTGAGGTTTAATATATATCTCCAGACGCAAATAAGAAATCATGTTGTTTGTCTCTGAGTAATACAGTTTGTTTAGCATGAAATTGAGCAATGCAATTGTATTTACTATTAATAATTTGAAAACCAATTGTTTTATCACAATGAATGATAATGAAACATGAAAAATGCATGACCATTATTCAGTCTCCAGTCCCCAATCAAATTAAGAACAAGTATAATATACAAGTCACGATGAGTTTCATTCTCTGACCTCTGTTAAGAACATAGGGCTTTCAATCCACCAACTCCCACTGCCCATTGAGTTCATGAGTGACCTAAAGACTCTACTTTGAATCAGCAGCCTCATGGACTACTAAGGGAATTTAGCTAAGACTCTCTTCTTGTCCCCTTGTCTCCAATTATATGTTCTTATGAAGAATCAAGGTGCTTGCAGGGATATTTCAAACACATGTGCTCAGAAAAGAGAGCTTTGACGTCAATGCCCTTACTAATTGCGACTGGAGATGACATAATGAGGCTTTTAGGTCATCTCCATTATCCGTTCTGACATCTTTCTACAATAATAATAGAATTTTTAGTTGCATATATTGCTACCTAGACTACAGGCTGTGTCTCTAGCCATCCTTGAAACTAATTCCTGTGTTGCTCCACATGACAAATGCTGTCCAATTTAAGCGAGAATGTTCTGAGTAATTTCGGAACCTAAAAAGAAGACTGATGTACTCTTTGCCTTTTCTTATTCATCTTTCTTTGGTCTAAATTGCCTAAAACATATTCCCACTGTGAATAATGAGGCTGAAAGTCATATGCAGTGGATGACAGCATGGTGAACTGGTAAGAGTCTTGGTTTCTGAGGACTATGTAGAAGCAAAGCTACCTTACACCATTTGAAACCTGGATTGATATCTCTTGTATTTAAATGATAGAGGAAAAGGCTTCTGATGTAACTGTTGTTTAAGATTTTTCTCATATTTGCATTCAAACATAAACTGTACTATAACCTTCAAGTTATATAAAATAAGAAAAATAATTGCACATGTATAACTTAGAGGTTTATTTTGATGATTACACAAGAAAATGCATGTAAGTACAAGGCTTGAATAATAATAAACTACAATCATTATCATTAATATTATGATAGTACTTTATGCCTATTAAAAATAATTTTCTTGTCAGGGCTTGTCCAGTAATTATGATATTTTAGGCACTTCTTCAGACAAAGATACATGATAAGAAAAGATAAAAATGAACTTACAAAATCTCTCTGGTACTCATAATCTAAGTCATTTCTTTCTCCTTACTAAGAGATAATTTTATATAAGGAACATAGGATTAGCATCTAGACTGCCCAGAAAATAGAGTACTATTTTTTTGCTTTCCGACTTATCTTTCCCAGTATTTATTTTCATTCATTAAGTGCTCTTTTCAATTAGAAGATTGCTACATGATGCTGTGCTATTTTCAAGAATGCAATGTTTTATATTATATTTAAATAAATTATACTTTAGGAAGATGACTTCCTGGTGCCTTAAACTTATCATTTAATTATCTCTAAATCCTAAAATGATTGTTTCTAGGAAATGTTCTGAATATGTGTGTGCTGATTCTCTTGCCTTCTTTATAAACAATTTGGAATATAACTTTAGTCTACATGCCACAATATTAAATTGGTTAAGTATAAAATGAGCAATGCCAGATTATGGGAGAGAAAAATTTCTGAGAATTATGCAAGCTGAGGCCATTTTCATTGGAGGGGTAAAACAAACAAGTGATAAAATTTAGATAGAAGACAGAAAACAACACGGGTACCAGCAGTTACAAAGGTACAGGGACAAGGACAGAGTCAGGCAAGCCAGCTGAAGAGAACTCCAATGGAAAAGTAGACAAGGGAAACGAAATGTATATTAAAATTAGAATACAGAGGGTCTCACATGCCAAATGAAGGAATTTGAACTTTAGGCTTACGAGAGAACAATTGGTGGGTGTTGAGCAGAAATGTGAATGAGCAAAATGATGTTTTAACTTGTGGCTGTGGGTTGGATGAATTAGAAGTTGAAGAGATGAACAGAATGCTTTAGGAGACTTTTAAAATAAGCATATCAGTTCATAATTCATATACCATAAGTTGCACCCATTTAATCTTTATAATTCAATTATTGTTAGTATGTTCAAACATTAGGCAACTATCATCACAGCCTCAATTTAAAACATGTTTGTCCCCTCTTGAAGAAACCTACCACCCATATAGTAGTATCCACCCATTAGCAACTACTAATCTAGTGATGTCTCTATAGATTTACATAGTCCAAATACTTCATATAAATAGAACCATACATGTCACCTTTATGACTGGATTCTTTCACTTACCATGTTTTCAAGGTCATCTATGTTGTAGCACATATCATCAAAATTTAATTTTTTTTCATAATATTCCCTAATATGGATATACCATTGCATTTATCCATCAGTTGGCAATCTAAGTTGATTTCATTTTAGGATGATTATAAATTATGCTGCGATGAACATTTTTGCACACGGTTTCTTGTGTGGACATATGTCTTCATTTTTCCTGGCATATACGCAGGATATTGTTAGGTTCTATGATAACTGTTTAATTTTTAAGGAACTGTCAAACTGTTATCCAAAGCAACTTCACCATTTTGCTTTACAACTGTCAGTGTGTGAAGATTCCACTTTTTCCACATCATTGACATTTGGATTTGTCTATCTTCACGATTATAGTCATCCTCGTACTTACATAAAGTGGTATCTCATTGCATTTCTCAAATGACTACAAATATTGAATATCCTTTTGTGTGTTTATTGACCATTTTTAGATTTTCTTTGGAGAAGTTTCTACTCAGATCATTGTGTTGTCTTTTTGTTACCGAGCTGTTATTAATTGCATTTCCTGGACATAATTCCTTTATCAAATATATCACTTGCAAGTATTTACTCTCATTCTGTGGGTTGTCTGTGCTTTCTTAAAAACTCTTGAAAATTTTACTTACACCTAACTTATCTATTTTTTTTTGTTGCTTTCGGTGTCCATCTCAGGTATCTATAACTATCTATAATTTTTCTAAGAATTTTATGATTTTAACTCTTACATGTAAGTTTGCAACCCATTTTGAATTAATCTTTGTACATACATGGTATAAAGTCAGACTATATCCTCATTTTTATATATGAATATCCAGATGTTCTTGCAATATCTGCTGAAATGGAAAAACTTTCCCATACATACAGTTGTATAATAATAAGGCCCTGGACAAGAGTGATAGTGTCCACCACAAAAATATTACAAAGAATAAGGATTTGTGTTAAGAATATGAGGGGGTAGACAGAGGTGTGATTGGTTAGCCAGAAAAATAATGTTACCGTCAATAATTTGAATAAAAAGCAAGGAGATAAGAAAATTTTAGAATGAGCTTTATTTTGGACATGTGAGTCCGCACTGTTCAGTAAAAATGTACAGAACATATGAAAAGATGCTAAATGGAGATGTAGTTGCAGGGATATTCTTCATATAGATACTGAGTATTTTCACCAAAGAAAAAATTTAGAGATTAAACAAAACCAAGAGGAACAATTTCACTGAGAGAAAAAAAGACGTTAAATAAATGAGACTTTTTTGTGTGCTAACAATTGATTTATACATGCTAAGTGGATTTATATATGCTAAGTATACACTCTAACAGAGAACTACAGGAAATAGACTTTAAATTAATCCATAAGTCATTCATTTATTCTTTCAGAAACTATTTAGGGTACTCCTAAATATAGTACCTTTACTAATGATGCCAATTGGTGCCAGGACCTACATCACAGACCTGGAGCTCGAGAAAGAAACTATTAATATGGTGTTTGGCTTCATCAAACTTTCCATCCAGTATGCGGCAACAGATAATACAATGAACAACCACAGTCAATGGTAAGATGTAGAAAGTCTTATATTTTATTATTAGTTTTCTAAGATAATATTATTATAAAATAATACATCATGATACTGACATAGTTTCAAGAAGTATACCTTTACAGAAAATATCAAATTCTATATCATTTACAATTATTTCAAGTCTTTATAAAAGTAGCACTTCTACATGAGGAACTCTTTTTTTTTCTTGCATGGAAATACATCCTGTCTTTTTATGTTGTTAAAACTTTTGCACTCTTTACTGTATATCTTTCTAAATTTTAAATGAAACTCACAAAGTCTTATTCCTCTCAGTAAGATTATAGTAGTATCTTTCTAATAATAAATCTGCTAGTATTATTCTTTCTATACTAGCATTAATCTATTCCATCCCATATCAATGTTTTCCAAATTGCCTTATATTAAATTTGCTTCTTGTCATTCTGTTGAACTTCAGTTAAAGCATTTGAAGTTATCTTATTTTTTGATCTAATTCAAATATGGTAAACTTGGCTTTTTTAGATGAAAACTTTAATTGTAGCATTTTGTCAAATGAATTGAATAACATTATCATTTTTATGAAATTTATTGTATATCATTAACAATATCATTGTGTGTTTTATACGCAACTACAAAGGATTCCGGCAGACAGAAAATGCACCTGAAATGTTGCAGAATAAGCCAGTTATATAAACTTTGCCCAGGGATAACTTTTCAGAAAGTACATATAGAGTAAAGATATTACAATGTAGTTTCTCTGTTCTACTCCTATAAGTAATTCTTTTTAAAAGTTGATACCATATAAAACTATGGTTTTGATAAATACTGCTATTGGTATAATGATATAAAGCATTCATTTACCTCAGATGTTACACTGTATCCTGAATAAAAATCAACTCATAATATCAATTACTTATCACTGAAGTAGCCTGAAACCAACAATCCAAAAGTACTGATAATTCAATGTACTTAATCATTGATGATGTTAAATTGAAATAAAAAGAAATTTATTAAAATTTTTAAAAAAGAGGTAGAAAGGCTAAAGTGGAACAGAAAACATGCAGCTTAGGCCAAATATGCCAGAAAAGGCTTGGAGTATAATTTTGTCTAACCAGAAACTTGAAGATTGAGCAATAAATAGTCAAAGTAAAAGGCAGGGGGAGAGGGAAACATTTTACGTAGAATGAGAATACGTGAATAGGAGTTAAGAAAAAATATCCAACTGAAGAGTTACTGAAAGATATCTCATCTGGTCAGAGAATCCAACCCTGAAGAAACAAGTAGGAAGTAAAATGGAATTTAAAAAGAAGACAAACACTCAATCATGCAACTCCTGCAAAACCATACTTATCTTTCTTGAGCTTGTTTTCTTCCTTCACCATAAAGTCCAGTTATGCAATCTTTGTCATTTCCCACTCTCCTAAGCCAGCACCTAGCTTTAGTTTCAGGCTCTGTCTCCATGAACACCGCCAACACCTAGTCTTGGCATGGACCTTTGTTTGCCTTACTGTCTTCAGCTACTGCATTGGTGACCCCACTAATGCTGAAAAGTAGTATGGGAACTATCGTAGAGTAAGCAACTTGGCTTATACATGACTGACCAGTTCCCTAATGCAGATCCCCTGCTGCCCTGCTGTATTTGTAACTAGCTCTCAGACTTCCTTAGCTGCTCCTGAAATGCTGCTCACCACTGACTCTCTGACGCTCTCTCTCCTGGCAGAAATTCTCACCTCCCAGTGTCCTCCATACATATGAATTGGAAAAGTAAAGTAGTATAAGATAAAAAGCTTCAGTTTTGAACGGGACAAGACTGACTCCTAATACCAGTTCTGCCACCCATTAGCAATGCACCTCTAAGTAAACCAAAATTTCTGTTTCCTTACTTACACCATCAGAGTCATGCTGACATAAAAAGAAAATATTTTAAATAAGAGTGATAGGAAAGTGCTAGGCATGTGGTAGTTATTTAATGGCAGTTTATTTTTGTTCTGTCCTCTACTAAGTATATGCCAAAGAGTTTACACTTTATGATACCTATTAGGCTATACACACAAGGTACCTCCTTGTAAGGCAAGTCCAGTTTCTGTTATTAAAACAAAATATCTGAAACCTGGAAATTATTGAAGAAAATACACATACTTCTTACAGTGCTGGAGGCTAGGATATCAAAGTGCATAACTGTACCATCTGCTTATCCTTCTTGCTGCATCAAAATACAGGGAAGAGCATCACATGTTAAAAAGAGGCTTGCTAGCTCCGGTCTCTCTTCCTCTTCCTATAAAGTCACTAATACTAACTTGCTGATCTTACCTCATGACCTCATCTAATCCTAATTACATCCCAAAGGCCCCAGCTCCAAATACTATTAACACAAAAATCTAGAGTTAAGTTTTTAATACATGGAACTTTTGTAGGTCACGTTAAAACCAAAACACCCTTCCACTGGAATTTAGATCTCTGAATTATCCACGCTTCATGGCTTGCTCTCCATAGTTACCCTTTAACTACACACACAAGCCTCTGAATCTTGAAAATAGAAATAGTTGAACCAGGTGCTCACTCTCTCGTGCTTCGACCTCTCCCTACCCCTTCCCTCTTTCTCTCTCCCTTCTTCTATCTCTGTCTTTTCCGTTTTTTCTTTATCTTCTCTCTGTCTTTCCTTATCTCTCTCCCCCTAATTTTTTAAGCCCTCCACTCCATCAGCCTCTCTTCTGTCCCCTTCTACTCTCTCACTCTCTTCGTGCCCAGTTTCTTGAATAAGTTTTCCATGTCTGTTGCCTATTTCTTAATTATCCTCTTAGCTTTTTCTTCCTTACCTTCCTTGCCTGCTGCCATCTCTGCTCTAAACCCTCTTTCTGGGAAGTCATGAAAACTTGCCAAGATTGATGACTTCTTCTCTTGGCAATATTTATCTATCTATGTATCTACCTATCCAATATATACCCATCTAGCCCCTGACCCATCCATCAATCTAACAACATTTTGTTTCACCTGAACAAATCATCAAAAACAAAATCCTGTTCGGTTTAATACCTTACAAAGTCGTAGCTTGCTACTCTCAGGATATACATGTTTCATGTCCAGTTTAAAGAATAGATTCAGAAATCCTTGGCTGCCTACAAGCAAGTGGCCCAATCTTTGATAGAAGAATTGATAAAACATCCTACAAATGAGAAAGAGTGTGAATAAAAATCAAAGGAAAAAGACAAAGTGAAAAAAGATTTGTCTTGAGTGGGTAATTTAGAAAAGAGTATGAAATAGATGGCGGATTTAAAAAGTGAAGTTGAAAAATAGAAGTTTTTGATAGAGGGTTCAAGTCTGAAATGTCAGATTTTCATCATTATAATGCAAATTTATTTTTGTATAAAAATAATTGGATATAAGTAATTTGTTTAAAAAGCCTGCCTCCTACCTTCACAGTACACTTTATGTGGGAAATTGGTACAAAATTAGCTCATTGCTGTTTGCAGAGAATAGGTTAGGACTGCACTGGGCTAAGGCCTTCCTGTCCTCTTTACTTTATCAGGAGGGAAATGGATCCTTTCCCTGTGCTCCACAGGGTTGGTGGGGCACAAGTAGGAGTCAGAAGCAGGAGAAGTGTGGAGGAGACAGATGGCAGTGGGCAGGCTCTGACTGAGTGAACTGGAGGTAAACTGTTCTTGTCACATCCTGTGAAGCACATAGGCAGTGGCTTCAGAATAAGTTATCATCGCCCTTCCAAATTCTCATTACTGAGCAATGTCAGGTGCAGAGGTTTGAGGCCTTCCTGCTGACACCCAGGGACACGGTTGCCACTCTCTAAGGTAAGTTACAAACTGCAAGAATCAGAAGTGCCAACGCTTAAATCTGAGTCAGAGCAGACACAGCAAGCAGTGAGATCAGAAAAGACTGCACCTTCAGTCAGAAACACGGAAGGGAGTTTCTAAGCTGTGGTCAGCCTCAGATAGAGTGACAACACTTGATGGCGATAACAAAGGAATAATAAAGTAGGAGAAATAATGGCTGGAAAATTAAAGACCTGGATTCTGAGGTGGACTCCATTGTGCACTATACTGTGTCATGGACGAATCGCTCATTTTTAAGTCTGTCTGTCTCTCCCTCTCTGTCTCTTTGTCTGTGTCTGTCTGTCTGTCTGTCTGCCTCTCTCTCTCTCTGTTCTTAATCTCTCCAAACCATATTGTCTTCATCTGCAAGGTGAATAAAGTGAAAAAAACTTTCTCATTGTAAGTTTTAAGAATTAAAGGAGAGGGCCACTGCCTGGATGGGGACTCCAGAGCCAAGCCTCTCCCCATGAGTCAGCGGCAGCGTGGACTGTAGGGAGGGAGAACCAGACCTGTCCTATGGAAAACAGTGCCATGCACAGGCCGCTGCCTGGACCAGGACATCCAGGGCCAAGCCTCTCCCTGAGGGCCCCCACTGGCAGGGGGACTATTAGATCCCAGCTCCTTCAGGCTCGTGGGCTGGCAAACCAAAGTGTCAACCCCCCCCACACACAAGTGACAGGAGGATCCAGAGAAACACAGGCTCTGGTGATAGTTAGTAAGGTGACACACAATTGAAAGACTGTGGTGCTTTGGTGTTTCACTGACCTTGTAGATCTAGGGCCAGTGGTCTGATCATCTATTCAGAAGATAGCGATATGCAGCATGGCATCTGGAGGGGGGTCTCCTTCTGAGGGTGGTAGCCATT
>RJWT010047379.1:0-11118 GCA_004365215.1 Cuniculus paca | reverse complement strand
ATATTCACATTTGTAATAAAGGTTTAATAATCATTGAAATAGAGTAAAATAGTCATTAAGGAGGTTTTGTCTCCTTTTCTCTACCACTCTGTTGCAGAGAGAACACAGGATCTGGGGTGGGGATAACGGCATGCTCAGCGTGTTGTCAGAACTGCTCACGATACAGTGAATCTGTGAGACACACGCCAGAGTTTAGTAATCAGGCTGAGCAACATTCTCCCCTGTGTAATCCTATGTCCCGCACTCCTTTTCCCATATATGCTATCTCGCATTTGTCCTCCACAGAGTCGGATTTTAGACGAGGGGAGACCACACTTGCCGCGCTCACAGGTGAGGGTCAAGGAGCAGATCCCAGGGAAACCCCAGGCTCTTCCCTCCCTGGGACCCGGCGCTCCTCTCGGACTCGGCTTCCTGCAGCGTTGCCCTCCGTCTCCTAAGAAGGAGTTTCTAGAGCGCGAATCTCCCTGAGACTCAGAGCCTTGAGACTCAGAGCCCTGCCCCTCGCAGGGTCCCGGTCACTGATCTCCGCCTGCACAGCGGGCTCCGCCCCTTGACGGATGACCGCGCCACGCCCTCCTCAGAAGCTCCCGGGGCTCCCCTGACTGCAGCGTCGCTGTTCATGCTCATGCTTTACACCTGACAGCTGCCAAAGGGGGCTGCCTGCATGGTTTAAAGAAGTAGTGTTAATGCTGAAACCCACTGTTCACAAATTAAAAAGAAGAGGTTAAGATTACAAAGGAATGCTTAACTGCACAGGGAGCTATACCCATCTGCCTGCCTTCTCAACGGTGTTAACATTTTACCTCTTCCCAGGAGACTTAGCAAATATTTAGGCTGAAACAAACATGAATTAAGCTGAACTCCCAGAACTCTAACTGTGTGTGAGTACGACTCTGACAGTTCAAATGGGCCCATAGCCTTTATGCAGCCTTCTTGAGCCCATCTCTGTAATATGTCTTGGATTTTTCAATGAATTCAGCATACTAACTCAAAACAACTCTATTACCTGATCTCTCTTTACCTGAAAGTTTTCATGTTCCTAAAAGAATAACATTTCAGAAATGCCAATACTAGAGCCATTTTTTCATAACAGCATCCAGTGTGTCTTAGTTAAAACCCACAATTAAACTTGATTGTCTTACCTTTCAAACAGACCTGCAACTGATTGGTCTCATTTCTTAACTCTTGATCTTGATAGCTTCCCTTTAGAAATCAGAGCTCTGCCTTCTTCCATACTTCTGTGGCCTTTCAGGAATATCCCACTTTACTTTTCCCTTTGTCCTCTCTCTCCTTCTGATGATCCCTCAAAACCCCCACCCAGGGATTTTCCTGATGACCACGGCTAGGCAGGGTGTTTGTCCTGTGTATCTGGACAGACCACATGCAATCATGTTCTGAATTACACACATACTTTATTTAACTGCATGTTCTTCCCTATTCCATTTAGATGACCCATTGTCCTTCATTTCAGAGCCCTTGGCACTTGAAATATTTTTGGATTCTTATAAAGTTGACTTATAAGAAGATTGTTAAAATAAGAAGAGCATATCAAATAATGTAAAAAAGAGGCCAGAGTAGATGATTAGCATAATATTATGCTAAAATTGATGGAATAGTGGTTAGTATCAGAGCTCTTTTTAAAAGTAAATTGATTTTGTATTTGGGAAAATTTTCCATTTTCCTTTTCTGTGAAACAAATTAAGTAAGCTTTCAAATAGACCTCCACTGAGGATACATTTTAGTGCAGCTCTTACATTTTTTTCTGATTATATAAAGAACCTTACATAGTCTCCTAGGTAGTTTGCATACTATACATAACTGACTGCTCTTTTTAACCAGAAAACCAAAGAAAGATGATGTAAGTAAAATAATAGATATATGGTACTTGTTGTAGGCAGGTCAAAATTTTAGTTCTGAAAAGTAAGTCAAACTATTCTAAGTGCAAATGTATTTGTTTATATATCTAATGTAATTAAGTTATTTCTGAATTTGCTCTTTTCTCTCTGTTCACCTATGTCCTACTTTGGTTAGTACGAATAAATTCACATTTAAATGTGATATTAATATTATACTATCACAGTATGGAATAATAGAATAATAGCACCTCAGTGATAATAGCATACTGAATCTGTAGTACATTTCTTTGCTAGACATCAGTACATAATATGGGGAATTGTATAACTATTCATGGTGCATGGAATGTGAGAAGATAAACTCAATATATGAAAAAAATCTATGAGAGATAGAGAGTGTGGGGGAGAAAAAGAGTTTGAGAGGGAGAGAAAGAGATTGAAAACTCAACCCAAAAATAATGCATATTTTTCTTCTCTAGAAGTGAGAATCAAAACCAGTGTGTAGCTGTGGGATGAGGTGGGGACAGTGCAGAGAGCTGGACATGCACAGTGCAGAGACGGAGACTTGGCGATGCCCAGGGATTTCCAACAGCCTTCATGAAAGCAAAGTGGTCATATTGCTTCCATAAATAACATTTTAGCAGATAATTTTCTACTATTCCTAGTAGCTTTAGAAACTCCAAAATATGTGCCATCCAATCCATATTTCATGCATGACATAATATAATCAAACGATGTAGGAAGATGTTAAATTATTGGTTATATTAGGTTCAAAGTAGGAATGAGTTCACATGACAGGTTGGGGAAGATTTCCCTGCATAAAGATATCGTGGCACATGATGGGAATTGACCAGAATGGATAAAAAGACAGAAGCCTGTCATCTCTTTGCAGTGGCTGATAAAGACTTAAGTAGCATCTCAATGAACTTTCTTTACCAGCAATTGGAAAGTAATTTTTTCATCACTGGGATGAAACACAAAGCACCTGCAACCTAAATGGGCAAAGCAGGAACTGCTCATGCTGGAAGGGCCTGCCATGGAGAAAAGCTGATGACGTCTTGGCAGCAAAGAGGCAGAGAGAAAAAGGAGGAGCCAGGTAGGGAGGTTCACCCTTTCAGGTCATGATACCGATAAAGATCTTCTCTGACCGGCTGTCGCCTGCTAGCAGAACCTTCAGCTCTACTCAACAAGCATCTTCCAAAAGCCCAGACTCTGAATCCATGGGGGACATTTGGATCTAAACCGTACCATTTCAATCCTGGCCTGCAAAAGACTCATATCTCTTTCTTTATGTAAAATGCATTTAGTCCTTCTCCAAGAGTTGCCAAAGTTTTAGCAGTTTCATCACTGCAGAAAAGACCAAGCCCAAGGTCTCATCTGAGACTCAAGGTGTAATATTAGCTGTGAGTCCCTGTTAAACTCAAGATGAAGGCTGAACACTGCAGGCACACAATGGAACAGTGTAAACACTCCCATTCCAAAAGGGAGGAATAGAAGGATGGTGAGGAAACAGACCAAAGCAAGATTCAGACACAGAAGAGCAGATGTTACTTCTTTCACCTCCTTGTCCAGCACCTGGGTAAGTTGTGGTGAGAGACAAACGCAATAGGATTTGGAGCCCCACCATGCTGGTCCCATTTCTGGACTCTTCCAAACTGCTGATTCGTGTTATTGGGACATTTCTAATTTCCTGGTCTTTGCCCTTCGCTTTTGTCCTCTCTCTCACAGCTTCACACACTGCCACATCATGGGCACACTGTTTGATCTCTCTGGCTTTCTGCTGGAATCTGGGTGGAGGCCTCCACAACCCTGTAACTCTCTCTGTGTTGCTCTAAAGCCAACACCACATGCATTCAAAATCTGCAATAATATGAAAGTATAATGTGCTTTCCCACAAATTTATTATAAAAATCTGTGCACAATGAGGATTATGCTTAGAACTGAATGTAAAAAAAAGAAAGAAAAGCATTTAAAAGAACGCAGTACAGAGCTAGTGAAAGAGACAATTAGACCAGGTATTCACAAAACTTGCTGCACTTTGACACCTTCACGAAGGCTCTGCTGACTTCTCTGTTGCGCAGGCTGTAGATGAGGGGGTTCAGCACGGGTGTGAGGATGGCGTAGAAGACAGGCACCATCTTCTCCTGGGTAGGAGACCGGTTAGATGTGGGCCGGATGTACATGAACATCACCGTTCCATAATATATTCCTACCCCCATGAGGTGGGAGGAGTAGGTGGAAAAAGCCTTGCGACGACCCTCCCCAGATCCCATGCTGATGACAGCCAGAATTACACAAGTGTAGGAAGCAATGATGATTGTTACGGGGAAACCAATCATCACTATACAACAAATAAAAAGAACCTCTTCAAATGTGGATGTGCCATTGCATGAGTGATTTAGCAATGATGGGAAGTCACAGAAAAAGTGGGCTATTTCCCGGGACCCACAATAAGAGAAGGAAAATGTAGCTACAACATCAATGATTCCATCACTAGAGCCCAGGATCCAGGAAAAAGCAGTCATAAGTCCACAAATTTTAGGTCTCATGAGATTGGTGTGTCTCAGAGGGTGGCAAATGGCAATGTCCTATCATATGCCATGACTGCCAGCAGGAAACACTCAGATCCAAGAAGGGACACATAGAAGAAGATCTCGGTCCCACAGCCTGCCAGAGTGATGGACTTCCTGCCAGAGATTTCTGTAGGTGATTGATCCACATAGTAAAATATGAAATAAGAGACTGAAAACTTAAGAAGCACAAAAGCAGAATGAAACCTGCTCTGCACAAATTTTTTCACTTAGGAAACTGGGAAAATTTTCTCCCTTGGGAGCTTGTTCTGAATATTTCCTCTCAGCATCCATTTTCTCAGTTGAAAAATTACAATGACTATATGCAATGTTATTTGTAGATAGCATTTTTGCAACAGCAATACATCCCACAAAAAAGAGAGTAAGTATAACGTCCTTTATACATCAGGAAATTGATAAAAGTATTTTCAGTCACCATTTGGCTGGCACAGTAATGGAAGTCAACAGTAAGAACTGCGCCCTTGTCACAGGACAAAAGGCACTTTTAGCCCTGGTGTTGACAGAATCTCTGTTTCCTTATTATTTACCACTCAGAGTATTTGGTTTTAATTTACATTCAGTGTTTTACAGAGTAAAAGGTTTAATGAGAAAAAGTCTGCAATTATGTAAATTTAGAACAATAGCCATTTCCTTAATATCTATTATAGACATTCACATTGTTATCTTCCCCCAAAAAGATGTGCTGAAATCATAATCTCCTGAGAACCTTGGCATGTGAATTTATTTAGAAATAGAGTCATAAAAGTGTAACTAATTAGGAGAGTATGTACTGCAGTGAGGCTGACTCCTGCTCTAAAATGATGGATAGCCTCATAGGAAGATGGCTGTGTGAAGAAGGCGACACTGGCAGACAGAGAGCCCTGGGGTAATGAGGCAGGGGTTGGAAGGAAGCATTTAAACTGAGAAATGCTCCAAGAGCCAGACATGACAGGAAGCTGTAGGATATGCTGTTCCTTCCAGAGCTCAGAAGTAGCAACCCTGATGACAAGTTGGGTTCAGACTTCTCATCACTAAAATCAAGAAAACTCATTTCCCTTATGGTAAGCCTGTCTGTAGCACTTGATTATGGATTCAACAAGAGACTATTACACATGTTGCTTCCTGTGGAGAATGGAGAATAAATACTAAATAAAGATAATCAGGAAACCTTGAGCTCAACTTGCTCAGCAGAACACACTGGATTTCATCTGTGTGTTGGGTCCTGGGGGGAAGAACAGCAGCCATGCAAGCAAAGAAAACCCCTTCCCATGGGCACGGTGAGGAGGAGGATTTGATGGTGACAGGTAAACCCCTGTGTGGGCAAAGGAGCATAAGAGCTGAGGCAGTGGTGTTGTATCAGTTCCTGAGTTTGATGGGAGGAGTCACTGGAAACCTCTTTCTGCTGCTGTAATTTGGCTAATGTTTTGGAGGAAGCAGAAGGGACACAGTCCAAATATAAGACCCACACATCACATGCACACAGTGGAAAGTCATCAATGCAAGCAGCAAACACATAAAAGAGAAACAAATGTAAAATTTTAGGCTAAAAGTTTAGATATTTGTAGTTCATAATTGTTATGGATTAAAAACTGGTGGTCAACTTAACACCAGCTGAATTAAATCAGCATGGTGCTGAGTGTAGACAGCCCACCTGAGGAAAGTTACCAGCATAAAAACAGACGTGGAGAGGAAGAGCAGAGGCATCATGAGTTCTAAGTGATGCTGTTTGGAGCCATTGGTTCTCCTGGAGGAGCTTGTCAGGCTGGCTCCCCAATATGACTTTGGCCATTATCATCAGAGGAGCTCGGGACCTCATTGCTGAGAATGGCTGCAGTTCACTTTGGGGAGCTCTGGTCCTTAAGTTGAGCATTGCTTCCTGGCTCTGGAGGGGAACATGGTTGCTGCTTAAACTCCAGGAGAAGTTGTCATGCTGGCTTCCTGGCATGTACTTGACTGTTGTCATCTTCGGAGAAGCACAGGACCTCATTATCACTCAGGATGGCTGTGGTACTTTTCAGGGAGCCCTGGTTCATATTTGAGCATCGTTTTTTGGCTCCACTACAGAACCCTCAACCTACTAGCACAGATCCTTCATCCTGCTGGCATAGACTTTCTAGCTTCCACTGCTGGCCTTTGGGCCTTTCCAGAACAGACTTTGGTGTTGTGGACAGACTTCCTGCACTTTCTTGTGTCTAACACTGGGTAACCATCATAAATAATATACATTCTATGCCCTGATTGTAATCTTTCTCCCTGTGACCCCTGACTAAAACAATAATAGTGTTAAAAATTAATATATAAAGTAACACATACAAAAAGTAGTATTACTACTGGGAGGGAATATTTCAGTGAACAGAAATAATGTTAAAATACAAAACAAGAACCATGAATAGAGCAATTAGGCAGGACTGTGTATTTATCATTTGTTTACCCATCACAGTCTTGTGCAGGGATTAAGCATTTTTTTAAAAGCTAAGTGAGCTCAGTGTAGCAAGGGGACAAGAAGAAATCCACAAGTGGAATCACGGTTATCCTCAGGACACTGAACGTAATTTTTAAATTGGGTGGTAGTAAAGCACATGTTTGATATGTAATGTTTTGTGTAAGGATGAATATTTTTTGAAGAAATAAGCCTTCAAAATTGTATTTTTTTAAATTTTATTTCAAGAATGACTGTCACCTGAGACACTGATCTATTTAAAAGTGCCCTCAAAGGACTGGAGAGGTAGACAAGCAGCCCAGTTACGCATGTCTCCTAATCTGAGGAGAGCAACATTCAATACTTACAGGAGTCACACTTGAAAGTGGGCTCGAGGTGTGACACAGGATGAACTTTTGCCTTGATTGCAGGTGTATGTAGAACACTGTCTGTCTGTCTGTCCATCTGTCTACCTATCATCTATCTATCTCTCCAGAAACTGCCTAAAGCTGGTTATTGAGGACTTAGGTTTAGGTTCAGTGACCTTCAGAAATAGGCATCGTAGGGCCTTCGGGGAGTGGAGGAGCATCCCCTAACCACAGGGACACCTGCACTGCTCAGTCCACACCAAGAGGTTGGGCCCAATGGAAATGGGCTTCTTATGTGTCAGTGGTCATTCCACTTAATTCTGCTCAGTATCTCTCCTCAACTGTTAAAGAAGAGCAATATAGAACATCATGGCGTAAACATCTCAGTAGCCCTGAACCTGTGAACTGTTATAGTAGATCCATTTAACCGAAGGAGATTTATGGGAATCACAAATTTGCACCATGGGTTTCCTCAAGTCCCTGCAATGCTATTCCAGGAAGGCTGCCACCTGTCCACGTCAGCACATGCCTGCGCATCTCTACGTCAACACAGGGTCTGCCCATTTGGGGATCATTCTCTCCCAGAGAAAAAATTGGCAACATATTGAATAATTCTGCCAAATCATCCAGACATTCCTACCATACAGCTTTTAAACTCCATGGAGCAACATGATTCTTAAATAAGAACAGTTAACAAATACAAGAGTTACATACCCAACGGTGTTTTCTCAGTTACATCATTAGTTCAAGAATAAGCTGTGTAAATGCACACTAATTTTTTCATATTTTCACAATCACTTTGATACAGGCAGCTGAGTTAATTAGAAATATTACAGGCAGTCAGACAGGGCTAAGCCCTAGAGGAAGCCAACACAGAGGACCAAACATCTTGTGACCTTGGAGGAGACAGACACTTCCTGCTGTGGGCCAGATCTCAAGACAAAAGGCAAAACAAATGCAACCACATCCTAAGTATAAATATCAGAGATATTGTTATTCTAAATAGGAATGGATCACCTTGAGGAAGCCAGAAGTCACTATCCCAACCTCCTACAGGAAGAGTCACTGTTCTTTAAGCCTGCCCCCTTGCTATGTGACTCACTTCCCCATTTGTCCCTTATTTAGTCAATTTTACCTGTACAATTAATCTTATTGGTTGACCTTAGTCCTGTTCCACTCATGCCCATCTGCCTTGCGAGTTCCCATTTTTTCCCATCTTGGACCCATGTCACTATAAAAGTCCTTAGAAAAGACAGAGTCTTTGGCAACCCAATTGGGACCCCTTCTCAGACAGAAGTTTTCTTCCTCTCAATAAATATATTCTGCTCTTGACCTCTGTGCCTAAAATTCACTCTTCAGTTTTAGAGAAGATGCACTCATAGGTTGGGAGTTTTGATCCCCTATATCGACTTTACTGCTTCAAAGTTCCCTTTCCAACTTTGTGCTAACATTCTCTTCACAGTCTTTCCTGTCCGATGGGATGTAGCCACATGTGGCATTTGGAATTGCATCTGGCAGTGAATTTTGTGTGGCAGTTTACTATATGGGGCCTGTAGCGTTCTGGTAGTGACGCAACTGAAGAGATTGGAAACAGCCTTACCCTGCCCCCTCTGTGTGAAGATTCACGTAGACACTGGTTCACTAACACTCTGATTCGAACTGTGTTCCTCTTAAGGAAACTAGACATTTCTCCTCTGCTGATGAGGTGCATGTAACATAAGGGCTCCAGAGAGAGTGGAGATCTCAACTTGTGTCCCCTCACTAAACAGCTCCATGGACTTGTCAATGAAAAGCTTTCAGAATGAGTTGCTGAGATGAACTGAGGCCCAGGGTTAGGGCTTCCTGTGGCCTTGGGGTGTCTTAAGTCTAATGATGTGGGATGTGTAGCCCTAGTGTCTGGCAGGTTGGTGGTCCAGTTTCCAAGGAAATTTATTGGCATGTCTGAAGTTAGAGACACTTTACCCAGTTAGTGGTATTTCCTTGAGGGTGAAATTCTAGAATATTTAAATGCACAGTTTTCTCAAAGAAGCTCAGGCCTGATTTACAAGCTTATTGCATATTTAATACTCTTGCGAATTAACTTAGAAGTCTGGGGAAAAAAAGAGGTCATTGTGAAAAATTCATTGTGACCTTGGGTGACTTTCCTACCTTGAAGCTGCAGTTTACTTAGGATCACACTACTGAGGCTGGTGCAGAACAGCAGAGGTGCACATCCTTGAGACTGGGGAGGTGGGATGTTCAAGGTCTAAGTGTAGGCGCGGTCACTGCTCCTTGAAAGCCTCTGGGCGAGAGTCCTCCCTGGCCTCTCTGCCTGGTTTCTCCCGGCTCCCAGCCGTCCTCAGCATTCCGTGGCATTTGGGGCAATTTCAATTACTGCATAGGGAGGCTTTCTAGGAAAATGGGCTTACTTAGCTCACAATCCTGGAGGTGAGAAGTCCGTGTGGCTCTGTCTCTGGCAAGGCCCCTGGAGCTGTGTCGCACAGTGTGGTGAGGGCGTCCTGGTGGAGCATGAGGGGCAGGGAAGGAGTCCTAGGCACCCAGGAAGCAGAGCTGCAGCAGCCCGGGTGCGGATTCCTCCAACCACCCCCTCATGAGCACCAGTGCAGGGCCCTGGAGACTTTGTCCCGTATACTGGGAGGGTGATGGGATCTGACGACCTCTCAGGAGGCCCCACTCCTTAAGGTGCCACCTCCTCCTCACATCACCACCCTGAGGACCACGCTGCCCTCGAGTGAGCCCTTGGGAGAGACTCTGGCCACGGGCAAACTGCAGCCCCTTCCCTCAGGTCTCCGTTCCTCTCTTCCCGCCTCCCGAGTGCGTTTGGTTTGCTTAGTGTGGACGATGCATTTCGATCCCCTTCACCCTCCCGTGACAGCACTGCTCCTTACCCATTCCCTCGCTCTTGTCTCAGAAGCTTCCCTGCCTCTTTCATGACATGGTTTTTAGAGTGCCCAGTACAGCACACATGTTCTTGAATTCATAAGCCCTTGGCATCTTTGTTCTGAAGTAAAGTCTCCTCTTAGTTAATTTTCTAAACTTCTCAAGTTGACACACTGTATCAGTGCACCCCTTGTCAACGTGCCAACCAGCCACCTTTCTTTAAACAATTTTCCAGATACAAGACATGCTCTTTCATATCTTTTCACAATTTGAACATCATAACACAGATTTAGCAATCCTTAAGAACCCATATTAGCTGGAAATCTAGCTCAGTGGCCTGAGCACCTGCCTGGCAAGTGCAAGGTCGTGAGTTCAATCCCTGGTGCCAGAACGACAAGAAAAACATATTAAATCTAACCATATTATATTACTTTAGAAAAATAACATTGTGCCCCTGGCCCAGTGACCCATGCACATCCCTTTATGCAAAAGACATTTAGTCCATCTACGAGTGTGGCAAAGTCCTAACCATTTCACCATTGCTGAAAAGTCCAAGTCCCAAGTCTCTTCCCAGACGTAAGACAAAGTCTGCCGTGAGTCCCTGTACACATGAAAACAAAGTTAAACACTTCGAACATGCAATGGCAAAAGATAAACATTTTCATTCCAAAAGTTACAAACAGGGCACTACAAGGGATTGGGACCAAAGCAAGGCCAAAATCCTGCAGGGCAAACATCAAGTTCTGGAGTTCCATGTCCAGCATCTGAAGCAATCTAGCTTTGAGCTCCAAAAGGTGGGGGTGACTCCACCCCTACAGCACGTCTGGCAGTCACAGATCCATGGCTTCTCTCTTAGGCTGGCTTTGCTCAGCTCTTGCAGATTTCTTTAGATAATCCATGCTTGTGACTGTTCCAGACTCCTGGGTTCTCCATTGCACATCTGGCTTTACACTCACAACTTCACACACTGCCCTCTCAGCAGCACACTGCCTGACCTCCCAGGGCTTTTGAAATTGGGGTGGAAGCCT